>JAODUH010054528.1:0-18477 GCA_027564835.1 Typhlichthys subterraneus
CCCCCCCCCCCCCCCCCCCCCCCCCCCACACACGAACAGTGGATGTGAGGGGGTTAATATGATAGAAATGGTTGTGAAAACACGTACCAAGGATACATTGTGTTGTGTTTACAGATTATGACAGTGAGGACTTTGCAAGTCACCTCATCAACGGCCTTCTGGGCATTTTCATGTGCCCAAAGTGCAGGTTGACAGATTTGTTTTACAATCGTTGTTTAGTTGATGTACAGGTTCGTATACACATTTACCTTCTATGGTCTCGTATTTTGCATACGTTTGGCAACAGTTGCATGATGTCAAGCTCTAGGCAAATATCACATTCAGAAACAAAGCAAAAGGCAAATTGGTTGTCGGGCTTGCAACAACACAGCCTCCAATAACACCAGCTGCCCCGTACAGGACATGACTCAGAGTCACACTGGACCACATGCTAGTTTGTTCTGAAACATGACACCAGTGTTTGTGACCTGGACATTGGTTAATGCATGAGGTTATAGTGACACTCACATTGACCAATCCAAAGTAATGTTCATTGATTGGGAACTGCTCCGGACCAATGTCTTTCTCCAGAGCGGAGGCATTGGTGCCCTGTTAGGACAGGAGATAAAAACATTATTTTATTTAACAATAGTTTTTAGTTACATATTAAAAACCAACATAATTTGGTAAGTAGCTAGGCTTATTACAGCAAATTATTGTAAACATCTTGTTTTGGGTCTGTGTTACATACATTAAGAATCCTTTGGTTTGTGCCAGAAAACAAAAAAACTGCTAGTGAGTTTAGAATCGGAAGTAGTCCAAATAGCCTCGGCTATAGCGCTAAACATTCAAGTGTAACTGCAGTAAATAAAGTAACAGGAGTGGACTGAACTCTGAACTACAGGTCATATCCGTTAAAAATCACCCCAGGACCTGGCCGGTTTTTCAACGGTACAATTAGTACAATGGGGGTCCCCCTCACTGCCCCTCCCCTCCCTTAGCTCCTTGACAGACTCAACACCGGTGCAGTTACACTTCAAGTACATTTTACATACAGGGATTGCTATGGCAGTCGCTTATCTCTTGACAGAGCCTTTCAAATGTTTATAGCTCAAAGCTTTTCCCAATGGTCCACAGCTTTCTTTAGAGAACACAGAAGATAGTTTAGTTGATGGCTTTGACAACTGTCACTGCTTTCTGTCAAAGCAGATCCTGAATAGACCTTTGTCTGAGAAGATGTCGGAGAAGCTGTTTCACATACAGTACTGTCTTGCTGGCACAAAATATGCACACTCCACAAACTGGTCAACTGTCAGCCTTTTCTGTCTATTACTCAAAACAAGTCATCAAATTACAAACAACAATCGTTGATATATCCTTTGACCCCATTCATTCATACCTTCAAAAACATAAATGTTGAATGTCAAAAATAAATGTGACCAAACATATTAGAACATTCAAATTAGCTTTATTGATTGTACATTCTTTATACGATAATCTGCCAAATATCCATGTTCATCAGTGTCCTGGGCTAGCACCTAGCCTAGACGATGCTAATCTTCTAGCAGGATGGACTGTATGCACAGGAAACAACACTGCATTTGACTACTGTCCCTACTGTAAAGTGTAAACCAAAGGAGTCTGTGCTGACATTAGAGCCAGACCCTGATGATAAATCTCCCTCTGTCAGCGCCTATTACACAAAATCATGCCTAAATGTTTTTGTTCATATGCCCTAAGAAGGAAATTAATGTGGATCTGTTAGAATATAGTCTCCTGATGCATGTTAGTAAACATATAAACACATAAAACATTACCCTGTTATGCAATGGGTCACAAATATACCACTGTCTGTGGCACAACCTAGGCAAAAAAAAAATCTGCTTGTACAATCCACAAAAAAGATGATGATTGTAGCTTAATAGTTAGCCTAGAAAATGTCATTATGCCATTATCTGACTTAATGAGTGAGCAACCAAGAAGATGTATGAGAAGGTATTTTAATTATGATCTGTCATTCATCCAGGATAAAAATTGCCGCAATAGAATTATGCACTGATAGGCCTGCTGGCAAGAAGAAATGTCTTAAAAAGCAATGACTGATAAGCAATCTTGCTGATACACAGAACCAGACGCAAATTACTGACGTAACATAGTGTCTCCTGCCATCTGCGTCCATTCAACCAAGATCTTGACAGCGTGCCGTGCTAGGACGACTCACCATTTATATCAATGTGTAAGGTGCATTACAGAGGCTGCACGCAATCGATAGCAAAAAGGCCAACAAGCAAGCTACTTACCATATTACAAATGGAGGCGATATTTCTGACAGTCATTTAGTTTACAGTGTCCCCCTCAACGTCATCTTTATAAAATAAACATGATTGAACAGCAAGGCAATGCTGACAGATGAAGTTCATCCACAGCCGCGGCTAGAGGCCAGTCTGCAACCTCCAGCAACGCAGGCAGTGCTTCCACTGGAGAGCAAGCACTGAATCACACTTGTTCAGCACCGAAACGTCGTCATTCTTGTAGCATTGTGAACATTCAACAACTGAAAAATACATGCATGACTAAATAGTGTGCACACGAAGTTACCGCAGGTTGATAGCAACGGATAACACTACAAGCGTGCTACCCACGGCATCTTAATAGCCCGCCTACTTCAAACAAACTCAATTTTTTACTGGTCGAATTGCTAATCTGTTTGAGTGACAGAATACAGCAGCCATACAAAGTCGGCAACGGCAATGATTACTTGCGGTGAGGCCAGTCATCAACGTGTATCAAAGCAATGTTTTTAGGGAGTTGTAGTTAAATTGGATATTTGTATGCATGGTTCTTCATATATGCATGTTCTTTCTTCTTCTTCTTCTTCAAGTGTGACTTAGCTCATTTATCAGCGCTAAGTGATGTAGCATAAGCATATCTGGATCTTCAAAGAGAAAATTGGGTGCGCTTTAGTTTATAGTAAATAAAAATAGGACCCCTGTCACTGTCACTAGTGATCCACATCAGTGCTTTATAGTATGCAGTGTAATTTATTCTAAGTAGCCAATGTAAATGCATAAGTGTCACTTTTGTAGGAATAGAATACATTATGTTTATGGGTCATGGTAAATATATTAAGGATTATGTCCTAAGTAGGAAGGAGAAGAGTCTCAAGAAGCCTGATGTAAGGTGGAGATAGGATCTGCTTTGAAGCCTAAATGACAAAGAACATTGCCACTGTTGGCACAGTCATTCATACGCATACACACATACACACACACACAGTCCCTTAGTCATTCAAAATCAGTATTGACTTTGAAAACACTACAGCAATTGTGTTCTGTGCTGTGAATTTACATAACAAACAAGAATGAATAACATACTTCAAAAGAAATGTGAAAGATATAGCTCTTATCACTTAAGAACTTTTAGAATCATATTTTATAGGCTACAATATGTTGTTCTACTATATAGAGATTGCAGAGAGTACAATTAAACTGAGTCATCAATCCTCATTGTTTACCTGGCTTC
Organism: Typhlichthys subterraneus; assembly: GCA_027564835.1. Taxonomy (NCBI): domain Eukaryota; kingdom Metazoa; phylum Chordata; class Actinopteri; order Percopsiformes; family Amblyopsidae; genus Typhlichthys; species Typhlichthys subterraneus. The sequence continues at coordinate 3,502 of JAODUH010054528.1, forward strand.
TTGAATGTATTATCATAGGGCTATTTAGGGATGTGTTGATTGACTTGTTTTCATTATTCAATGTATGTGACAATAAAATCACCTTTAAAAAAAAATCAAGATTTACAGCAAAACCATGTGATGTAGACAAAATGTTCTCATGGTAGGTTTTTACAAAATGTTCACAGGCTTAATGATTATTTTAGCCCAGTTGGTGGTAATAGAATTTAGGAACAGAACAAATGTGGTTGTTTTTATGCATTTGCAGGCATTATTGTTATTCGGCAGACAGGTATCCATTAATTTGTGACTAAATGTGAGTCCCTACCAAACAACACTAATGCTTTCATAATCAGAGCACAGGATATGCATGAGAACTTCTTCTGTTCGTATTTTGTTATCTTCACAGCGATGAAACAAAGACATTTCTTTTTTCTTTGTCCTCCATTTTAGGCTGCAATGTGAAAGATGAATCATAAATGTGGGAACTCCAGTATTTGTTCCTCTCCCTCAGACAGAGTTTTGTCTTGTTTGGACTGGATTGACATATCCCATGGGCATGTTTTTGGCCAGTAGACACGTGGCCCTCAAGGAACCTCAAGTGCTTGCTTACTCTTAGTGCAGAAGTGGAGCAAATTAAGATGTTTGGGTTTCTCACACACAACTATTTAATTCCTGCACCAGTAGAGTAGTCAATGAGGCCTGCATAAGGTAGCCTATTGATGATCTTTCTGTTGTTGAGCAGCTACAAAGAAAAGGAAGTCAATTATGCATAATTTCCTTCATGCTGAGAAAATAATCCTACAATCTGTGACTCCATTCAACAAGTTTGCACTTGGCATGCACTTCTGAAATACTTCGGTATGGTTGGATGGCCTCCATCAAAAAGATTCAGAGCATTTGGTTAACAGCAGAAATGCTATTTATATAAAAAGGGACTGTAAAACACTTAAAGATGGAGTCATCTTTCTGGAGAAAGATTATATCTGAACTTAAAACAAAAACACCTCTTCCTTCCTTCAAAGCCATAAGGTGCTTCTTCAGACACGCCGCCCCCGCATTGGAAAAATATTGGTCCTCATGTTTTTTTTAAATGTGTACAACAGAAATCTGTCAGGCCAGGACACAGTGAGTCTTGCTGTTTCTCCTCTATCTCTTCTTCGAGCCGGTCAGAGAAGTGACGTATTACAACCATGTTGTAAACTCTATAGGGACGATGCTCTAAAACCAGCATATTTATGGGCGTGGTATTTAAATGAAGCCTGTTTTTTACCGCCACATTAATCAAAGTGCGATGATTCTTACACACTTATTTGGCGAGATACGAGCGGTCTCATAAATAACACGTGTTGCCCTGCAACGGTGTTGTGTGGTGCCATGTGCGCTTCCCATTAATTACAGAGCAAGAAACACTTGATTATTTCTTCACGCAAGGACTATGAGTAGATAGTTGTTGAATTAGACAAAAAGTGCCTTATTTTACAATCACTGACTGCAACTTTAACCTGGCCTATATGTTCACAGTTTCAGTGTTTTCTAAGATGCTTTACACTACACAGAGGAAATTATAGACAGTTGTATTCATGAGACATTTGATATTCCATACATCTCCATAGTTGGGTTTTTCAACTGCACTCGACAATTTGTGATGCAAAATATTATGCTGTACAATAAAAATATCCATTTGTACACATTGTTCCAAGAAGACCCATCTGGAATTGAATTAATAATTGTATAAATACAGTTACAAGTAATGATTTGTATTGGTCTTTCCAAGCATGGCCTGGGTGTTTATAAAACCCTTCTCTATGACAAGCTGTTTAACTGCCTTGATATACCACTGCCATCCTGTGATACCAGGCTTTTTTTTACCATTGCAGGCTCAGAACACAATAAAACAACACAAGGATAAATGGGAGATATCTGAAGCTAATAAACACATAGCAAAGATCCAGTGCGTGTTGCCATGTTGTCACAAATTCACATATGCACAAAGGAAAGTGAGAATGCAGAGGAAATACCCCACTCACAGCCTCCTCCATCCATTTCCAAGTGTGAGTCAACTAGCCCACAATGCACCTGTACTGCAAGATGACATTCAGTCGCTATAGCCATAGCAACAACAGAACAAAAGCTGCACTGTGCTCATTACACAGAGGGAGCAGAAGAGTTCATTGTGACCATCACATGCAAGTCTGTATTTGTCAATGTGCAAACCATGTGTGATACTGAAACACAGTAACCAAGTGTATGGGTCAATGCACATCTCTATAACAGCCTGACACAACTCCCCACTCTTTCATTCACAAACTCACAGTGAACTCAGGTCATATGTTTGCATTTGGAACAAACAACAACAAAGTGTTGAGATTACAGAAATGTCACTTTCCAAAAAAGGAGGTTCAGGCTGAATTTAGTAGGTTTTAACATGTTAGTTAAAATCTATTAGTACTGAGGAAATCTGCACAGAATGTTAATGAACAAAAGGAGCTGCATGTTAAATCCATATTTCCCATTTTTAGTTGCCACTGTCCGAAACGTTTAAAGTACATCACGAGAGACCTTGAAAATGTATTAATAAAAAAAATGTCAAATGAAAATGTGTACAATACTGCAATAATATGATTGTTATTGTATATAAGAATGTTTATACAGAACATGTTATATCTTACACAAGGCCCCAAAACATTAAAAACGTTCCACAGTAGTTCCATAGACTGCTGGCTCTTGTGAGAGTGGTGGGGTGGTATGATGTGTATAAGCCTTTCTTTATGTATATTTTTGGGGAGAATTTCAAGTCACAGACATACAATATATAGCCTATAGGCACTGCTGTGATAAAACATGTATCAACACATTTCTACAGCCATTGACCAAAATGTTTAGGTAGGTGTATAGGTGGTCGCATTAATATCACCAACATGTGTTTTATATAAGGCACAGCTACTGTTAAAAAAATACATATTCACTTCTCTTAGCCATTGACCATTTTTTGCCGTTTTGCACATTGAAACACATTTGCACAATGAAACATTAAATTATTGCTGGTTTATGCAAGTGTCCAAAATAAAAAATAGAAGGTGTGTTGCATATTTGTGAGTAACAAGCGAAGAACGCCTCATCGTGCTTGGGAATCTGGCTTTTGAAACGAGACTGTGAATATTGTGTTTGTGTTTGCTGGCGTCCGTGCGTGCGTGTTAAGAGTCCATACTTTTGTCCATCACACATCAGATGCGCATCTTCCCTCCCTGTTCACTAGTCCTGGCCTTTCAATTGTCCCAGGGTACAGCTTGTGCTATTAGATGGCACTGACGTACACCCTCCATTATGGCCCAGAGGGGCTATGGCTCAGCCATTCTCCTCATGTCGCGTCCTTGCTGTCCTAATGGCCGCTGCACCGTGGCTCTCGGGCAGACGTAATTGGTGCTGGTGGAGAAAGGGCTTCTGGGAAGGGGAGCGTGTGTGTACCACGCACCCACTGGTGTTCAATTACTGCCTGTGGCATGATCGGACAGGAAATAACAGTCGTGCGAAGAGGAAATGGAACACACACACACACACGCACACACACACGTGCACACGCACGCACGTGGAGAATGGAAACCATGTAAGGTAGCCCTACAATCTATATATTGACCCACGATAAACCAGGCTTTTCCAACAAGCACAAACCTAAACACTGCATTTTCCCCCACAAACGTGTTCATGTTGTGTTAATGATGTGCAAATAGTATTATTGGGTGACAGTGAGTTGGCTCACTGTTTATTTCTGACTGAATGCACACTAAGTTTCTGTCATACTCAGGGGATAATATTGAATGGTGTGAATTGTAGGGGGTTGTATAATTATTTGTTTGACCACCATGTGTGTTTATGTCTTAGTCTACATTTGTATGTTAGTTAGTGTCAGTAGCACCAAGCCATGCTAATATTAATATATGCTCCCTGCGTATGCTTTCATAAGCAGGGAGGGGAGATCTCTTCATCTACTTACAAATCCAACAAACACTGTGTGTCCTAATGTGGACTATCCTGGGGGCAGAATACTCTAGTGGACTGTAAATGTGTGAGTCCCAGAGTTGGCCTACCAGTACCTAACCCCTACCTGCCCCCATTACCTAACAGTAAAATCTAAACCTGTGCTCACAGCATCTTACAATATTATGTAGCACTGTTGATAAAAATATATAGATTACGGCATTTAGCGAAGGGTTATTATGGGTCATTTTGGGTTATATAAATGTCAGTCCCGTTCACCAGACTAGTGTTACATTGCCACAGTGTGAACCTCAAACATGGTCTCCTCTCTGACAGGTTATTTCCATGCTGTTCCCTTCACAGTAATTACTATAATTTGGCAGCTCCGGGGGCTCCTCCGATGAGAAGAAACGAGAAGTGATTTTTCAGAGGGCCGATGAAGATATTCAGCTTTGTGCAATGTGTTTTTTCAGAACAGAGCAGTCTGTACATAATTGAAAGTTCTCATTGTTTATTTCCCCACTCATCGAGGCATTTGTGAAGCTGTTTAGCTGTCAGTAAAATGACAATAAAAAAAAGTCTAATAGAAACTAAATAGAAACACAAACAAAGTGGCGGACAGCGCTCACAGCCGTATTGTGTGAGAACATGTTTTGTTTGTGGTTTTATTTAAGCACTATTGAGGGGATGTACGGGAACAGGAGGATCAGTGGACGGCTGTTTTGTTTGTAGGGATCTGCTTATATTGTTGTATATGCTGCTATATATATATATCATATATTTTCTTATGTTACACTGCAGATGATGCACATAAATATTGTTGTGCAATGTTGTACAATGACAATAAAATATATCTATCTATCGATTGTAGTTCGACGGTTGTGTCTTTACGCATTCTACTGCTTGCTGTCTGTGTCTCTTAATGTGTCGAAGGAAGATCATTCATGGGATATGCACAGAGCCCGCAGAGTGTTCACATCTCCAACATTAAATACATCTTTGAAGATTGACCTAGTGTATTTATATCAGATTGTGTGCTGACATTAATCTGGTCTTCACAGGTACCTGAGGTCCCTGGTCCTGGGGACACACTGCCATGCATGTTTTACAGCAAATATCTCAAATGAATGGGTGATTAGAAGCCTGATAATGACCCATTCATTTTAATCAGGTGTGTTTGGAGCAGGCAGACAGTTAAAACATGCAGGGCAGGGGTGCACCAGGATCAGGGTTGAGGACCACTGGCTAATAGATTTGCTTCATACTGTATTCTACTAGAGTATACATACATTGCTGTTTCTATGTACATACAGTAAATATGCTGTATGATGCAGCAATGACCTTCAAAGAGATGCACACAGCAGCGTTCAGAGACCTCTGCCTCCAGCACAGGCTCCAGCTCCGAATAGGTGTCCAGTAAAGCGGACCAGACAGATGGGCTCGAGGGAAGGGCTGAATTACCAACTAAATGAGGCCCGCCGACAGAAAACCAAATAGATAAATTGCTGTCCCCGAACCTTGTTGTCACACGTACACAACATACGGAGAATGGTGAACTGTGAGAGTGTACGTGCTGTTCATGCTATTCAAATACTTCCTTTTATTGCTGGTAACTCCTTGTTTTATTATTGTATTTGTGCAAAGTCATTGTATATGCCACAATGACTATGGCATACACATTACGACAGCGTTTCCCGGAGTAAAGCCTGCATTTCCATGAGCCCAATTTCCCCGTTACTTAATGTGACCTGGACACTGCTATGGTGGATGTGCATGCACTAGATAGCTGAAACAGACCTACAGTAGCTGTATTTGTGGGACACCAGCTGATTTACAAAATGTACATTGATGAGAATACAAAAAATATAATTATTTTTCTAATATTTATAGTGAAATTACTAAATGCATTGCAGATTGTCTCATAGGTAAAATTGATTTTTATCTGCAGTCCCTGAGCAAGTTTACATAAGTGTTTCTGTAATGTTTTGCAGATGTGCCACACATTAGCATTGTGATTACAGTTTTCTGCAAATTAGAAGTCGCAATATATCGCCTTGCTCAACGTATTGGAATATATCGGACGGTGGCCGCTGTATCGTGATACGTATCGTATCGTCAGAGTCTTGCCAATACACCTCCCTGATTTGAACACTCCCAGGTATGTGCACACGAGCAGCGAAAACAACCTCACAAGCTGTGAAATCCTGGTGTTTAAAGTCTTATAATAAATACACACTGGTGAAACAAGCTCCATCAAAAAACACCCTTTCGCTATGTTATGACTGTTAGGTCAGGCACCACCGCCGACAAACACACACGTACACACATGAGTGCACACACCTACAGATGGACAGAAGAATGGACACACACATACCTCAATCTTACGCTAGGAATCAAGCATGGAATGAAAACAGCAGAACACAAGCAGGCGATAAAGATTTCAAACCCTGATGTAAATTTTCCAACACATTCATGTCAACAGTGGAAAACTATACTCTGGCATTCCTGGGAAGGGCTGTACTATTGTCATTCAGACCACTATACTGTTGACATGCAGAGGTATGCAAATGCCTGCTTGCATTTCAATGAGAATAAAAACAACCGTACTTTCTGTGTGGGCACAGCATTGTTTTTGGCATGTTTTTGCCAGCAGGCCACAAAAATCTTCTTTGGTTATTAATAAGGAAAATGCACATAAAATAAATAAATAACTCATGCAGTGAATTAAATTGTAAGTGAACAATGGTCTGTCTTGACCGACAAATGGCCCTAGTTAAAATCAGGGACATAAAACATAAAGAAAGGAAGGCTTAGGAGGCTGAAACTGAAAGTGGTCACTGTCCTATAAGAATACTTACTTCTAAAAACTGGTCATTATAACGACATTAATTCAACAAATTGACATAAATTGCTTTGAGAAAAATAAAAAGTGTGTTAAATTATTAGTTGGATAAATTGGTTTGGACTAAATACTAATTACCACCCCTGACAATGAGTGGGAATGATAAACATATATTGTAGCAATGTGTAAACAGTATGATCAAGACTCCAAAGGGATGCCCTGAGGGGACTGGTCTCCACAAATAGCTGCCTTTTGTGTGGGGCCCAGAGGGGCCATATGCCCCCCTCCAGGTCCACCATAAAAGCTAGGGCATTTCCATCGCCCCACCTCGGGAAACAGTCTTCACTTCTATGTCAACAAGGACATCCTTCTGAGAACACCTCGCTGGATTAACCTGCCCCCTCCAATTGCCTCAATTAACTTGGAATTCCATGTCCCCAATGCTCTCCCTAATTCTCCACCACAATGGCCTACACGCCAACTGAGTATGGCTATAACCCCCCCCCCCCGAATCTATCATTCCTATTCTCACCCATGTGTCAGTCTTATCCTAAACTCACCATTTCTAGTGGTCTGTTGCAGTGCCTTTACCCTGTGTGGATTCCTCCATCATAATTGCCTGCCGTGCCTTAGGGCCTTTCTTAACTTGTGTCAGTTTTGCCTAAGGGAATATGAAGGCCACTTTGCCTTCTCTAACATCTACAGAGAAAGAAAATAGGGACTTAACCCATATACAATGGCCCAATGTTAATTTTGTTAGCTGCTAATTTTTTAGTTAGGAAACTAATGGCCGCATGGTTTAATGTATAATGCAAATATATAGAGCTTATAGGTAAATGCGTATCTCTGAGGTTATGTCATATTAATGTACCTGGTTGCCAGACAGAAATGAGCAAACAGAGTAGGCCTACCCTGCCTATCTTTCACACAAATAGCTGGACAACTTTGCAATCAAATGTAAATGTTGACAGAATGACATAGAGCATCTGCTAACCCTCTGCCAATTAGGCCAGTAATGCTTTAGTCCAGTAAAATACCAATTATGTGCCTAAACACACATAATGCCCCACCAGTTGATGGCCATGCAAATTTGTCATTCATTACAAAGAATGTAGAGGGGGAGGGGCAGGGAGGGACTGGTAAGGCTTCGATTGGTGTGTGTGTGTGTGTGTGTGTGTGTGTGTGTGTGTGTGTGTGTGTGTGTGTGTTAGTGCATGAAGGCATTTGTGTTTCGGGGGAAGGGGCAAACACTTTGCAGCAATGTCTGCAGATGAACCAAAGGCATTAATTCATATTTCAGTGCAGACACCTGTCAGCAATGCTGTTATCAAAAATGCATACCAGAGCATAATCATTCAAAGACTGACTGCCAAAATACCTTAGGAGGCAGACTCATGAGCACAGTTGAAAGATTGGCGAGAGAGAGAGAGAGAGAGAGAGAGAGAGAGAGAGAGAGAGTGAGAGAGAGGAGAGAGAGGCTTTTGAGGAAAGTGGGACAAAGAGATGATGCGTTAAACTGTAGAAGTGGCAGTAGCTGAACCCTCTTGGCACATAAGCAAGCCTTTTGCCTAACCAGAATAAAGCTTATATCCAGTTTTGCAGACAGACACCTGTGACTTGTTGTCTGATAAGTAAGACCTTAAGAAAGATAAGTACGACCAATTGCTCAAGGATTGTAAATTTATTGCAAAAGGTGAGATTAGGACTATCTGAAAATGTAAACAAGACATTCACCACATAGTATGCATGCAGTGGGGGGTCACATATGTACATTATCACTGAGCATTAACCCCCTGTGAGGGACATTTCAAACTTTAGGACATGCCTAGACAGCTCGCTGTAACCGCATGCCATGGGACAAAACCATAAACAACAATTATGCAGCTTGCCATTAGAAAAACAAAACAACCTGGACATATATATGTTCATATTGTATGTCCCAGTTGTTTTGTTTTTTATAGGCCCATGACATTGTTGGCTCATGATGATGACACAATGCCTTGGCTTAGGTTATCTATAGCCTACAGTATACACAATATACAAGCAATAACAAAACAACAAACAATAAACTACTGATCATTGGTAGTGAATTATCATATGAATTAGGCATATCTATTGCAATTACAAGCTAAAAAAAATCCATTGCATCTGCTGATAGTGTGATTTGTGTTTTGTCTGTTTAACAGAAGCAGCTGTTGTTGCAGGATTACTTCTTGTGCTGGAGCCTGCGTTTACACGTGAAGGAGGGGGAGGGCTAAAGTCAACAGTAGCCAATCAGATGGGACCAGCGCCGTGGCACTATAAATACGAGGGTGCGCTCCTTCTGCAGCTGAGAACAACGAGCTGCTGCGTATTTGTTCATAGTAACGAAGCTTATTCGGGAGTGAAGTAGAATTCAGCCTCATCAGCAAGCTACACACGAGAATTAGACTAGTTTGGACTTTGCACAGACCATTTGAAATTTATTTCTTTGTTGTTTAGACGGAAACAATAACCGGGGAACAATAAAATGCGTCTTATCCAGAACATGACGACTATCGCGGAGTGCCCCAAACCAGAGTACACTCCCAACCGAGTTATCAAAATAGCTGTTATTGGAGGCAGCGGTGTTGGGAAGACAGGTACGGTTGAACAAAGCGAGAACAAAGCGACATCTCTGAAATAGTATTGTTTTATAAATGTCTAATTTCGTTTAAAATTATGTTTTCCAGCATTGGTGGTGAGATTCCTAACGAGAAGATTCATAGGCGATTATGAGAGAAATGCTGGTGAGTTAAAATGTGTTGAGTGTTTAAATGCCTTTTCAAACGGGAAACTAAACTGCATTTTATTCTTTGGTCGTGAAATGTTTCAGACGTCTAATTTGAGTTTTCCCCTTGTTAGGTAACCTCTATTCAAGAGAAGTCCAAGTAGACGGGGAGCAAGTGGCCATCCAAGTTCAGGATACTCCCGGTATAGAGGTAAGCTCTCCCCTTATCAGTAGGCAAAGGCCTACTATGGTGTTTACTTATTTCTACTCTTAGCAACTTAATCCGAAGGCAATTATTTTCACATATCAATTACAAGTAGCCTACACACGGCAAGCTATTGACCAGAGTTGTCATCAAGTCCACCCTGTCTGTTAAGATCCTGAGTTTCGTTGGTAGGGCACTGGTCAAAAGCCACACATATTTTTTTCTTTTTTTTTTTCTTACCGAAGTAGAGTCTGTCTAATTTCCCATTTAGAGTAATGGATGTCTGAGGCCAACGTAAATGATACCCCAGTCCAGACATCTCAATAACCCAAACTCTACTCACTGAGCAGTGGAGAAGTAATCTTATATCTCTGCTTCAGGGAGCATTCCAGCATTACAAGATGTCAGTTGAATACACAAATGCAGACAGTTGAGAATCATTTATCTGGTTAAACTTTGCTTCTAGAAGTGATCTAGCTCAATTATACTACTAAAGCACCAATGTACCATTCTAAGGAGGTTTATTTCACTGTGGTTTTAATCTGCGTCTCTCTCTCTCCCCTCATCAGGTGACTGATAACGCGATGACCCTCCCAGACCACGTGAGCTGCTCGGTACAATGGGCCGACGCTGTAGTGCTGGTCTACTCCGTGACCGACCACCGCAGCTTCGACGCCATCGACCGCTTGCACCGGCTGGTGGCCTGCGCTGGCTCCAGCGCGCCCCCGGTCATCCTGCTGGCCAACAAGGCAGACCTGCTGCACCTGAGGCGGGTAGACTCCCAGCAGGGTCCCGCGCTGGCGGATGCCCTGGGCTGCTCCTTCTACGAGGTGTCGGCCAGCGAGGACTACAGCCAGGTGCATGGAGCCTTCCACAGGCTCTGCTGCCTGCTGGCCAAGCAGCAGCAGCAGCAGGCCCCGCCCAACATGGCCGCCGGCACGGCCACAGAGAAGAAGCGCTCACCGCTCATCCCCAGGCCCAAGTCCCCCAACATGCAGGACCTGAAGAGGCGCTTCAAGCAGGCCCTGTCGGCCAAGGTCAGGACCGTCACCTCTGTGTGAGCCGGCCGTGGGGACGACCGCACGACGAAGAGAAGCACGAGGGCAGAGGAGACTCGCGCCTAAACCTCTCAATTTGAAGCCCCGTTCCTAAAGAGTGCTGGTTTGAGATCAGCTGCGGGTAGGGGGTCTCTGTGTATGGAGGCCAGCTGAAGTTGGACAGAAGGAGCCTCTAGCTGTGATCTGTGGCGAAGGGTTGTTTGAGGCATCCTCTAGAGGATGGACGGATGCTACGGACAGACGTTCTCCTTTGGGGGAGGGGGGGCCGGATGGAGCCCAGACGTCACTGCCATGAGCTGAATGAAAAGCAAACCGCAATAGTTCTCCTGGCAACAGCAGCTCCTGAAGGACAGTTTATTTTTAGCTGAGGCCTATTATGACTGTTTGAGACGGGCACGACGTGTTAATGCTAAGTACTGGTGTTCTGACAAACTGACACTTATCAGGGTGATGTGCAACAGTGTGTTTGGCCACTCGTCTGTCAATATCTGCAGTACATACCTTGCAGTACATTTCATAGACCAATGTTCTGAGTGGGCTTGGTCTATCAGCATGTTAATGTTGGGTTGTGTTTGTTTGGTTTTTTTGTTTGTAATTTTTTTCTTTTTTCTACACACTGGTGCACTTTATTTCGAGCCAAATGTGTTATTTGCTGTAAATAAAACACATTTCATGAATTCTGGTGTGTGTGGATGACTTGATCTGTTTGTTCACTAGATTATAATAGTTGACTATAATCCCAAAGTGTACACACTTCTCAATTCCATACATTAGGCGATTTAAGGTGGGGTTTTTAAAATATGCACTTTACTGTAATTTCTTCCAAATGCTGTAGTCAGCTGCGCTCCCTGCCTGTAAATGTAGTGTTTGGGGGGAAAAAAAAAAATCATTTAACAGCTCAGCGACTCTACCTTGCATGTCAGCCATGACCCAGTCAATGGGCTAAGCCAGGGGTGCCCAACCCTGGTCCTGGAGAGCTACTGCCCTGCATGTTTTAGATGTCTCCCTGCTCCAACACACCTGACTCTAATCAATGGGCTTCTGCAGAGACTAACGAGCCATTCATTAGAATCAGGTGTGTTGGAGCAGGGCGACATTTAAAACATGCAGGGCAGTAGCTCTCCAGGACCAGGGTTGGGCACCCCTGGGCTAAGCAATGGCATCCCAACAGGCTTCTAATGGGAGAGGGCGGGATTTGACGCAAGCTAAGGTAACTTGTCTTGAGCTGGTGGCTGTGATGGAATCACAGACCACGTGAAACGCTTTAATTCTGCTCTCACTTGACGTGACGCACCGAGGTGTGAATAGGCCTTCGCAGTGTGTATTCTCTTCCCCACTACAGCACCTTCACACCAGCATGGCCTCTTCACACACTGCTGTAATGAGCTCCTGCGTATCGCACCAAAGTATAACATCTTAATACACCAGTGTCACTGGGATACCAAGAAAACCACTTCCTGTCCCACTGGAATGTTCGTTAGACAGGCATTTTATTTTGCACTGGAATTTTCTCTAAACAGTGACATTTGACAAATTCTAAATATAGCAAAACAAAGAACACCCATGATCTTTACAAGGAAAACAAACTAATATGTATAGCTTTACATGAGTTTAAATGTGTAGACATCAAATGCACAAATGTTTTTGTAACTCTAATTCGCAAGTCCCTTAAACCGATCCACTTTCTTACACAGTCCTTAAAGCCACCTGACACACCTTCTGAGGTGATTACTCGCACACGTGTGTGTGTGTGTGTGTGTGTGTGTGCGCGCAAATCTTTACACACACAATCCACATGGTGCTCATACACCTGTGTCAGGCTGAAGTCTTTGGGTGGCGAAGAGAAGCTCTGGAATATCTGATGGTGTCAGCAGCCTGGTTGAGAGAACAACAACCTGCGACGCAGAACAGTTAAACAGTCAAAACAGTTACATGATATATTCCAGTGGCGTTTTAATTCTATATTCATCATTAAACATCGAAATAATTTATTCTGGTGTTTTAATGCCGTGTTCATCATTAGATTAAAAAAGTGGTCCATTTACAGATCACAAAATTAGAGAAATACAGACTCATGTGCCGAGCTGGTCAGTAGTCAGTAATCCATGGTAATCTGTGTTTGAATGAATGTTATCTCGCACAATAAAGCAGCTCTTTGTTATCCTATATGCCTTAAATGGGTCATCTATTTGGCCGGGCCAGGTGGCTGTTTCAGATAACCTGGGCTACTGTAAAAGAGGCAGACTTAACTGAAACCAATACTTTAGACTGTGAATAACCTCTGCTCTGTGGAAATAGGATATCCCAGGCCACACACACACACACACACCATTATCACTTGTTCTCATGTCATAAATCAAATAACACCATCATCTCTGCAGCAGTCTGTGTGTGTGTTCCCCTCTCTTCCCTATGTCGATTCCTGATTAAAACAGGCAACGCTTTGATGCTAGCCAGGCCATTCATTCATTCTGCTCCTCATCTCTGCACCGTTTTATTAACACAGCCATATTATACAGCGTGTGGCCTAATCGTGCTCCCATTTACATTTACTCTGTACAATTACGCACAGGCCCACACAAACATACAAACACGTTGCGCATTGACACCCCGGCAGACAGACGAGCGCACATGTATCCAATCACCTCGTTAGTGCGCATAAATCAGTTGACACTGATGTTTCTGCCTGCGCCTGTCCTCAAATGCCAGAGAATATAGGTCAGAACACTGTGCGTGGTTATGTAACGGCTGTATTCTCTAACATGTCGGACGTTAGCCGTGGAGTCCGGCAAGATACAGACGTTTTGAGGGGGACTGCCCTACACAAACAGATCCTTGTTAAAGGCTGCCTGAGGGATATAATGATCAGTGCATCCAGAAAGCTGAGGCCTTTGTTCAATTTGCTTTTTACATTGTATTTTTTTAAGTTGTGACCTAGTGATATTTGTTAATTAATTATTAACAGAAAGGGTTAACTGAATGCTGAAATTGTAAACAAATATTGAGTGTGCTAGAACATCCCCGACAGTTTTGTAAGATCTAGCAGAGCCCAGGAGAAAGACACAACAAAATCAGTGGTAATTGACAACCCTGGTCCTGTATACCCACTGGCCCTTTGTGTTTAAGATGCCTCCCTGCTCCAACACACCTGATTCAAATGAATAGGTCAGGCTTCTGCAGAGATCGATGACAACCCATTAATTAGAATCTGGTGTGTTGGAGCAGGAACACATCTAACACATGCAGGGCAGTGGGTCCCCAGGACCAGGGTTGAATCATCTGCTCCACAATGTGATCCTAGCAGCTACAAGAAGAAATAAAGATGGGTAGACACCATACTGCTTCTAATTACATGTGCCACATTTGATATTTTGTTATATTATTACATACAGTGTTTGCATTTTCTACAGTATGAACAGAAAAATTAATGATACGTACCTGGGTTTTGTGGGCGGAGACAACCTCTTTGATGAGTCGTAGCTCTGAGGGTGTAACTCCACCAATCAGGAAGAGGAAGAGCAGTGGGTGGTCACTTGGGTGTGGCCTAGTCACCTAAAGAAGAAAAGGGACTTTTAATGGCACATTTGTTGTGCCATTAAAAGCCGGGTAACATTACTCATTCAGACCAATATCCCTCTTCTGCGGCGCCCGACACATCGAAACGCATAGTGAAGAAAGTGCAGTACTACGGCTTTGTTGTTGTGAGCGCCATTTTGTTTATTTGACTATTTACGGAGCCAGGGCTGTGTAGAAGTATCATATTCTTTTTCAACACGCACAGAGAACAGTAAACTGGCAAAATGCAAGGAAATATTAATGGTGAATTTGACATTTAGTGTATTATCCTACAATTAGCCTGCAATAGCTGACTATAGCTTTAATGTCATACTGAGCAGATTAAATATTGTAAATAATAAAAAAGATGAATCATGCCATCCTCATTGTGTAATAAACCTGGGGCATTAATATGTTATCTCACCACCTGCATAGGTATTCATCATCATGTTGGCCAGATAAGGCCACAATGGCTAAAGTCCTAACTAGGGCTGTCGCGGTGAAGAAAATGTCCTTGCGGTGATTATTCGATGGGCTAGCCCAGGGGTAGGCAACCCTGGTCCTAGAGAGCCGCAGCCCTGCATGTTTTAGATGTCTCCCTGCTCCAACA
>JAODUH010054539.1:0-18475 GCA_027564835.1 Typhlichthys subterraneus
TGTTTAATGAAAATAATAAGATAAATTCTAGTTAATTTTCTGTCATATTTAGTCATTTTCATTACAATTTTACAACTGTACTTACTTTTTAATAATGGATAAGTTGTTACTTTAATGTAACATACAGTAGAAGTTTCATAGAAACCAGCTAATGGGCACCTGAACATATTAAGCAGGCAACAAAAACACCGGATGGCAAGTCAGGCATTTTCACCTCACATAAATCTTCAGATGCTTAACATCAGCTTAAAACAATGCTTGAAGGCTTCCCTTCAAGACATGTTCAAGCTTGAATCAACTCAGTAACATTACTGTTAGGGCTCCAATATGCCTTGCCGGGCAAACAAACACATAGTTTCATAACAAACAGATGTGCCAAAGAGTCAGCCATTTTCAGTTCAAACAGCTTCCCTGAAAAAGAGAAATTGATTTTTTATAAGAATTGTATTGATTTAATAGATACTGCTCTTCGTTAACACAACAGTAAACATTATGTTTGACATTAACTTCAATGGTATAGCCTTAAGAATGCACTTAGCTAAACCTACACGGTAACCTACAGTATATGTAGCACAATATGCAGTATATCTAAACTACACTACATTGGTTTCTCACCAGTGTCAGTGACTCACTGACTCAAATCAGCATTATATTGATGTGAAGAATCGATACTTTTCATCCTGATTAACCACAGTCAGATGTACAAACCAACGTGACAAACCCATGTTCATGTTGTACGATGATTAAATAGGTAAACATGTCTAGTTAAAATATATAACCAAAATTAGAAGCATCATACAGATAAAAATCTGAATTTAATTAACTAACAAAACATCATGTTTGTCTTACTGTATATCACAAGGCAACCAAGAGCAGCTATGAAACGGTGAACAACTAAATGTTAAACCATAATTGATTTCATAATCTAATATGCGTTAAAGGGGAAATCTATAATAGTATTGTGGCCATTAGAGAAACAACTATTTTGGTCCCTCCAACACCTGAAAATACCTCGCTCGCCTGCCTCACGTTGCATCATTCTAGCACGTGCATTAAATCTGGCTCACCTACAGCTCACTCTCCCAGCCTCCCTGAAAGCCCCCCTTTCACCAGTTTCCTAGTTTTCAAACAAAACAGACAGTTTGCAGTAGCAATTCAGCGCAGTGTTCATGTTTTGGAGGAGGGACAAAATGTTGTTTTGTCCCTTTTAACTATTGCTACACAAGTACCTACCTGAACCCGTTGAACATGTGAGCAGGTAAGTTCACTGACCTGGCCTGGTAAGTAGCTACCCATCTGAAGCAGACACTTCAGAGTCTCCATCATTTGCTCTTTCTGCTGAGAGTTAGGTCTGGTCTGACTTGGGTTGGCGGTGCTGTCCAGGCTACGCACTGTGGCACTCACAGCCATAGCAGTACACTGGAGAACACTCAGTCCTTTAAACATGTTCACGCAGACACAGTGAAGACAATGCAAAAGTCAAAGATACAAATATAAAATAATATTAATAATAATAATAATACAACTGCTTAAATACTATTCAGGAATGTTCTGGTATACGGGAATATTTCAAAATAAATCAGCACATACCACGGTTATCAGTGGCCTCAACGTCAACATACACATTGTCGTGCATCACATCTTTCAAAACCTAGAAAATAATGTACACAAAAATCAAATCATGTGTAGTTATATGTATAGTAGTTCCTTTGCCTAGAATCCGTTTGTATATGTATTATTATTTGACGCGGCAGCATAAAGACAGGTTAGTTTACCTTCCAAATAAGTCAATATGTCTTTGCCAGCCAGTTCTTCTAAAGGCTAAAGGCTAAAGGCTTCTAAAGAGTCCTTTCATATGTGCTTTCATGTTTATCAACATTTTTTAATCAGAACATGTAAATTAACATTGATTGTAATGATTTGTATATTTATTGTACAAAACATTTTGCAAAATATGCAAGTTATATTCCATTCATATCTAATGTACCATTTCGCTTAAAAATACACTTATCAGAACAACTCAATAAAATGCATGCAAGTAATTAGATTACAATGCACTGCCCAACACACCAGCCATCCCTATGTAAATGTTTGTACAAATTGTATTACTATATTAGTGATGTCTGGTTGTGACCAGTGGTTATGAAAAAATAAATGTCCAGATTATAGATAGATGCATTTAGTTATGAACATTGGCGGAACTAGAGTTTTAACTATGGGGTATCCAGGGGGTGGCCAAGGCTATTTCAGGGGGTCTATAGACCATGACAGACCATTAGCGTGTAACCCTAACCTGGCAAAAGTGAATGAATAAATCCTATTTGCTCATTCGAAGTAGAAGTGATAATTCACTTAACCCAGAGTTCTTCGGGCAGAGAGTGTTCTTTGGGCAGAGATTTCAGACCTGCAGCTCAATTTTCTTTCATACAGTACTATATTCACAAAGGTCTACTCAGTACTCAAAACACTTGGTTTTCATGAATATATAAGATGGACCTATGGATATCCTACATATTTTCATCATAACATATATACAGATAATAACAAACGACAACAACAGCTATAGTAACATATTTTCATTTACAGTAACATAATGCTTATTTCTGTAACAGCTATCATCAAGTGTGTTATGTCTGATATCAGCACCTTCTCAGCTACGATTGGAATACTATCACAAAAGAAAGAGACAAGAGAAAGAGCTAGAGAAATGTAACTCTGGTTATGTTTTTAAATCGTAATGAATAATAAAATAACCGCCTATTATTTTGTGTTTTTATTATGTAAAAGATCTGTGTAGTTGTGTAGTTTTGTTTGAAACACATGTCGATTCCTCCATGTCCATGAGTTCAAATAAAAAAAAAATTGAGTTTCATGTGGTATGCTTTTATCTATTTATATCTATATTTAAAATTTTCTGTATTTTTAGTACCAAAATTACACAAAGTTGTACTTTTATTTATTCAGGGTGTATTTTTTTTTGCTTTTAGGTGAGATATTTTAGAGTCAGCTTTGGCTTTGGCCCTGTTATGCCATGTAGCACGTTCCATATACCTTTCTTTTCAGTGGAGTGTCTGGAGTATGGAAAAAGCATTGTGAGTTTCTATCGGTTACCGTTCTGAAGATATGATCCGATTTTGTCGCCGTGTTGTACAGCCCCTACGATGCCAAAAATACTATATAACAATCTCTTCGGCGGAATGTCTGGATTATGAGGAAAAAAACTGTGTTTCTAGCATTTACCATTCTGAAGATATTATATGAAATGTAAAAATATGCAAAATCGCAGCTTCCAGATGACTTTGCTGAACGGCGCGTCATCTTAGACATTAAATGTCAAGCCGCCAATGTTAGCCAATAAAATGTTAGGATGGCACCCGAGGTGGCCAATCAGATATCAGGGGTGGGCAGTGCCACCCTGGACACCCCTCTGACGCCGCCCGTATTGTGAGAAACACAGGGTTACAGGCAGAAGACAGGAAGTTCACCTCCAGAACCCGGATATAGCCATTTTCAGCACTGTGGTGAAGACAGGTCTTCCCTGAATTGTCCCTCTCATTGACGCCGGCACCCAGATGGATCAGGTCTGCTACCATCAGGTGCTGGTTGTGCTGGGCTGCTAGGTGAAGTGCAGTCTGGGAAACATAATCAGAAATAAACTACAGTGTGTCTGTTGCTAGCATGTTACTGCTGCATTTCATGCTAGTTGGCATACTGTGTACGCTTATCTATTATCTGAAATCCCGTTGGGCATCAGTAAAGGATTACCTTATCTTTATCTTAGTTTTTATGTTATTTTATATCATACCATTCCATCTGAGTCTTTGAGATCCAGGCAGTTGATGGCTGCCATTCTTTTAGCTATGGTATAGGTCAGTGCTCTCATACCCTGACACACAGCCTTATGAAGAGCTCTGGGGGGAGAAGCAGTGAATGATAGTAGCTTGATAATCAGTATGTGTATTATTATTATTATTTAATTTTAAGCAACACATATGCCTATTATAACCCTTAATCAACTCACTCAACAGCACATGTTCAGTGTTAGTATTACTGTCCAGAACTTGGTAGTATGATCATTGAAACAATGAGCTCTTAAGCTTTAGATAGCCATAAAAGCATCAACTGTGAACTATGAAACTGGCAGATGTTTCTCACCAAGCATTCTGACCCAACTTACGTCCTGCCGTGTCTATCTGTAGCCAGCAGTTCTGTGTCAGAGATGTCTTCAAGCTGGGCTTGCTCTTTTCTCAACTGAATCCTGAAGAACAGCTCACTGTTTAGGTAACAGTTCTGGTTCTGGGGACTAATCCACTCCTCCTGGGTTTCCAAACTTACACCCCAACTGTCCTGGTGCAGATCATGGGCAGGGTGGCAGAAGTTGGGGTATTCCGAAAAGGACCAGGCCTGATAATAATCTGCCATGCCGGGGGAACTGGCCATGGATGACTGTGGGCTGGGCACCTCATCGCCGTTGTACAATGTATCTGAGTAAGATGATAACCCTTGCAGGCTTGGGGAATCATCGGAAGGGCTGCTGAGACTCGGGTAGTAGTCTGATGATCTGAGAAGCAGCTCGTCCACTTCGTAGCCAGGGATAGTGTAGGAATGATTGTCAGGAGGCTCTGGTGTATTCTCAGGAGACAGTGAGTGGTTGGAGGGGGCCATCTTCTGGGAAAGGGGTCTGTATGCGTGGCCAGTTTTTAGATCCTGCTCCAGCACCTCCAAGATGATCGACAACTCCTCCAGGCTTTGTGTTGTCTGCTTGTTCTAGGAGGCAAACGACACAACACATTGTGTTTACGGTGAACCTCATAAAGGCCTAAGATTTATTGTAAAACAGAGGTACTTTTTACAAGCCGTGCTGTGTTAAATTGATTCTCACCTTGTACGGTCGACATTTCATGGAAGTAGACACTCGTCTTCTGCCAACTACAAAAGAAAAGGAGGTGAAGTGTGACTTGTGAATTTTACCCAGAAGACTGATAACATGGCTGATTTCATTGACACACTGAATGTTAGTAGATGTCTGGAGCATACCTACAGGAACAGTTAAGCCTGTTGAAGTATTTTATGAGATACAAGGCTATAGCTGAGAGGCAATATTGTACAGTATGCGGTATATGGTGGTGTACCAACCTTTGGCCAATTTGCTGTTGCTGTTTTCCTGTAATGATAGAATAGCATTATATGGAAAAATGAAGAGCATATTTTAATTTAGCCTCATAGTGAAATATCTTATTTGTTTTTAGTGGGGTCCAGCGTTCCAGTACATATGCATATGCATACATACATACATACACTATACAAAATGTACAACACACAGACAGACAGATATGTCAGACAAAAAAAACAAAACTTGCAAATACATGCCTCAAACTCGAGAGGGTTCCATCCTCTGGCAAGACGGACATTTCTCAACATCTCCTTTACTGTCATTTTGACACGAACTCCCAAGTAGTTCTTCATGTCACTGTTATAGAATTTTTGACCTTTGGGAGAAAAAGGGACTGTGATTCTTTGGTTGCATTTAAATAGTTTGCTGGCACTATAAGCGAATTGAATTAGAATTGAGGCTATAAACTATAGGGACATCATTATTTTTTTATAATGAAGCAATGCAGTTTTATCTAAATTAAGTATCCTGCTATTTCCTAAGGCTCACCTCATATCGAAAGTATGTTCGAGAAGATAAGGGAGCAAATGGAGATAAAATATTTAATCATAAATTATGCAAAACAAGGGTAACATCATTTATTGCATAGTAGAGCTTCATATTTCGCAATTATCTAAATTCTGCTGACTTTGTGTATGATTACATTGCTACAAAAGAAAAATAAATGTCTTCCATGCATAAAGTGGATGTACATTATGTTATTGTGAGGATTGCTTATGCAACCAAAACACTACCAACCTAAACACAATAATACAGTATAGCCTACCTTTCTAAATGACAAAAGATAGTACATTTGATGGCACTCACTTCTCTTTTTAGTTGGGTCCAGATCCTGGTCGGTAGGAGAACTTGGCTTACACCTGCCACAGAGCGGCACTGCTTGTAGTAGAGGTGAGTGCCCACATAACGTTTTTGCCATTCTTGATTTTACACATGCTTGTTGTGGTTTAAAATGCCCCCGCATATTAAAAATAAAAAAAATTAAAAATAAAAATACAATTATAATAATATAGAAGTATAATTTCAGAATATCGACGGCTAATATTCCAACGAAATTATGTCCAAATCCTGTTAATCTCAACGTTTAGCAACTGATAAGCATTGAGTAATCCCTACACCAGGGTGTAGGACTACACTGTAGTCGACTCCCCTCAGGGCCAAGGGAATCTTCTCTGAATGTTCTCACGTAACGCTACTTGTTTTTCCAGATAGATATAATTACTCTGTTTTTGGGTTGGGGTTGAGTTACACAACATAAAAGCTGATAGATACCACGCCAATAGCATCATACATTTTCATATAGCCAATCAAATAAGAGTAAATTAAGGGTGCTCAGGCATGTTAATTTCATTTAGTAGTCAGTGTGTTCTGCCATATTGAACATTTGGATCTCTTTGGCCCCTGCTTGTAATCCAGTGAGTCATC
The DNA here is from genome assembly GCA_027564835.1 of Typhlichthys subterraneus. NCBI lineage: Eukaryota > Metazoa > Chordata > Actinopteri > Percopsiformes > Amblyopsidae > Typhlichthys > Typhlichthys subterraneus. The sequence goes on from JAODUH010054539.1 coordinate 6,599, forward strand.
AAGAGTTATTTCTTTAAGTTTATTTACATTGTTGGCAAGCTATATACAGAAGCCTACCCACATAGTAATAGTCTTATCAAAATCAGATGTACCATGTATGAGATGTATCATTATGTTTTTAGTCCATTAACCATTATCAGAAATATTTCTAAACCACAACATGCCATACAAGATCATGGGTATAATAATAAAGTATAATAATTTGTTGCCACTGCAGACAGCAGTTTTCTCTGTTTTTTTTCTCAACATTCACAAACCAGTTTGAACTTCTGTTATTACATAGACACACCTTCTGAGAAAGGTATGTTGTTGATGCACAGGTATGATTGTGAGTGTGTCAACATACTGTATATGTGTTTCTGAATCTCTCCAAGAAGCATTGTGGCCATTTATCAACATACCATTACAGCTAATCAATACTTGAAGGTATCAACAGAGCCAGCCCAAACCTTAATGGGGCCCTAAACAGAATATAATTTGGTGCCCCCCACCCCCTCTGCACTGCCAATAATATTCACTCTTATCGATGCTTGATCATTCGCACACCAGTTGTAAATCAATCACACCCATTATTAAAGTCAAATGTACAAAAATTTCCTTAACTTTCAGTTTGATGGCAGAATGACAATGATAAAAAACTGAATATGAATGTGATAATATTTCATAGGTACTACACAAGAAAAAAATCTATGGTTAAATTAGGTTTTGTACGGAGGGGAAACTTAAATATATGAGGGGTCTGGGGGTCCCCACCAGAATATTTTGAGCATCAAACATTCAATTTCCTGCAATCTGGTCAATTTTAAATTTATGCCTTTCCTCCATCAAATTATGGTGGAAATAAAACATTTTATTTAAAGGAAAACGCTAAATCTAGGCATCAGGTGACAAAATATAATGCAGTAAGGCTATCAGGCATTCTGTATTGCTTTCAAATTCTCCTGTAGATTTTCCATGTACTATTATCATCCCTGCTGAGGTAAAAAACACAGACATGCTTTACTCTTCTGTCCTCTTGTATGTCTTTTGTTTGGGGAAGTAACCTTCCTCAAGCACTTAGAAGTTCCCTGATATTGCCTGACTTGACCCAAAACATTACAAGATTCATTGACTTTACATGCCTGAAATAGAATTTATTATAATTCCATGCTATTCCAGAATTTCCATGACTGGTGGGAACACTGTAATATGTAGATGTGTTGCTTACATCATACCAATGTCAACTTATGGTTATGGTTATGGTTTTCATCTAAAAAGGTAACAAACTCACAACAGTAATCTGGTGTTCATTTGCACTAAAGCTAATGTTCAAAATTAACATAATCGATCCATCTATTCATCATCCAACCAATTCATTAGGGTCATGGTCATTGATAGAATATTATATTTTATTTATTTATTTTAATTTTGAGAGGGGGCCCCCTGGTGTCCACGGGCCCTAAGCAGTCGCTTAGTTTTCTTATACGTCCGGCCGGCCTTGGTTATCAAGATATAAACAATAATGCTCAATGGAATGAAACTTCACATGATTGTAAGGTTTTGAGATGTTTGGGAACAAAAGTAAAATATGCAAATAAATATATGATACATGCATAATTAAAGTAATTAGTAGTTGAGTACATTTGATTAAATACACTTTATTTGTATGTAAAATGTTATATACTGCTTTCAAAAATCAACAAATATAATTTGATGGTATTTCACGGTGGGCCACGGTGTAACATATCTGACATTTCACACCAGCTACTTTATCTTTACAGCATTACAATTGGATTCTGTCATGTACTGTAGCTCTTATAGCAAAATACTTTAGATCACTGAAAGCAATCTTGGTATTCTGGTCTTCGGGGTAGCATGTTAAAGAAGTCACGTTTTAAATGTTATGAATGTTTAATCATGACATTTTCATAGCAGGGTTCATCAGTAATGCTGGCCACAAAGCCGTCATTAGCAAGGACCCCAGTGAACCTTTCAGTATCTTTCCCATGTGGCACAGCCTGCATGCTGCCTTCACAGGGCTCCGTATTGGGCGGCTCACCCTGCAGCTCTGAGTCAGTGGAAGGATCGGGGGCATTCTTCAAAATGGACAAAGGTCTGCTGCATGCCGGCAGTGAAACGTCACTGACACCCTGCGTTCCACACAAGTTGAGGGGAGAAGGTTTACTCCTGCTGGGCTTGGCAACGCTAGGGTCCCCTGCAGGGGGGCCCCCTTGCTCCCACACGCTAGCCCGGACCCCGAGCTTTCTCCTGGGCGGCTTGACAACGCCAGCAGCCTTACACTTGGGTCTGGTGGCGGCATCCTGCTCCTTCTGTCTCTGCAGACTACCAAGTCGCCGTAGCATAGCCTGCACAGGGCCACTGGAGCTGGGCTCTGCCTTGGACATTGGCATGCCTGGCCTACCCACTGTCACATAGACTGTGGTGACCCTGTTCACCTTGTCCTGGGGGGCAGATTCTGGCCCCTGAGTGCCTTTACTGGTGGCGGCGTTGGACACGGTGCGTATTCGTTCAGTCGCCCCAGGGAGCTGCTGAGTAGGGGTACTGTCTACTTCCTGGTCCACACCCTCACCGCAGGACAAGAGGTGTATCCCCCTCCCGTCAAGGCCTTCGCCTGTCTCTGTCCCTTCAGGTTCGGTTTCCTCTCCCCCTCTCGCCACACCACCCTGGGCCTGGAGAGCAGAGAGCATCAGAACCCCCCAAGGGGACTTGGGTTTGGGGCGCGGGGCTCCGGTGGGAGCGCCCGCGTCCTGGGCCGAGCCACGGCGCTCCTTCGGGCTGAAGCGGGTGCCCTCGGCGAAGGAGACGGATGGACGCTTGGACTTGGCCAGGCTGGAGGTGCGTGGGATGTTGAAGGTCAGGGCGATGTCGTCGCCGCTGAAGCCAGACGGGTCCATGAACATGTTGCACTTGGAGCTCATCTCCTGGAACTCCCCGCCTGCCACCGCTGGGATGTCTGAAATAGAACAGGAGAGTCATTTGAAGGTCGTTTACAGAGAAGAAAATGTTTACGCTTCAGCCAAGTGAGAGGTATAGTGATGGAAGTGACAGGGAAATGTGTCCATCTAAAGTGGAAAGTACTGTATATGCTAGCTAGCTAGACAAATATAATGAATAGCCTAGAGCCTGTGTTTCTCTTTCATTACCTTCTCTTGGTGGGACACAGTAATGAGCCTCTTCTTCCTCTTCATCACTGTCAAAGGAGCCCTCAATGACCCATCCAGAGGACGGTGGCTCGATGAAGCTGTGGTTGAAAGTCAGCTCTTGGTCATGGTGAGATACTGTTACGGGGGTGTTAAAATGAGGGAGAGAGGGAAAATAAAAGATTTTAATACTGTTACAAATTGTATTATAATAATTGTAATATATATATGTATTATATTATTAAAACAGAAAGTAAAACTAATAAATCTGTAAGTATGCCCACTTGAGATCGGTATAGTCCAGTCCAAGGTGCGATGAGAAAATACAGTAAATAACTGAGTGAGATTATACAGTAAGTCACTTTCTGTTTCATTGAAATATGTCCAAGGTGATGTGATGTGTCCTGAGAATCATTGTTATATATGTGTACAATCCACGTGGTTTCTGTTGTGTAAAATTCTATACGCTACAGTTAGTATAATTTTGCCCATTTATGGCTGTTCGTTGGTTGATGATGTGAGTCGATTGTATTGTTTTGAAGGCTCTCAGACTGACCTGTTACACGTGGTAAACCTGAGGACCAAGCAGAAATGCATGGAAGGGAAGCAGCAATGTTAGCCAGGACGTTATAGACATGATACTTAATCCGAACAGATGTATCTCCATCACCCACTGGCATCCTAAAAGAAATATGTAGGAGTAGCAGACTGGAGCATTTTCAAATAGTTTCTGACTCTATGCATTTTAAAGGTTGCGGTGTTGGTATTATGACATTGTATATAATCCTCCTGAGGTTTGCACAACAACAAAAGTACATCGTAGTAGCGTAGCCAGAAAAAATAATGTGTGCCTCTGAAAAATTTGGTGTGCCACATGGAACACCACTAGTCCATTCTTTGGTTGTTATTTTAAACATCAATGTGCAATCATTACATTTAATTACTAGACGTATCAACTAAATAATAAATAGGCGGTAGGATATGGGTGTTTGTGGATGTTGAAAATGTAAGATAACTGGGCAATAATCTGCACTAACGCAGCATACCACCATGACAACACTGAATCGTTGACAGCCTATCTGCCAAGTTCTTCAAATGGCAAAATGGATCTTAAATTCTTCATCTTAAATTCAGCATCTTAAATTCATTTTATGATATCCTATCATGTCGACTGTTGAAAACAGTAGACGACTACGGAACATATCTTGTAGGCTAATTAAGCAATGTGATCAATGCAAGTAAACATTACTGGTAGGCTATAGCGTTAGCTGCTAAAAGTGATGTATTGACAACTCGTGCCCAAAAGTTTGATTGTCCGGAAAAAGTGATCACTGTGTTAATTCTAATCTAGGGCACAGAACAGGAAAAATAATTAAGGATAATGAGAAATGATATTGTATTCATTTTATATCTAGGTCTAGGCCTATACTAATACCATCATGTTAATTGGCTACAGTCCACTGTCCAAATCCAAGGATAGCCTATTTGACATATAGCAAACACATATCTTACACATCGGAAATAACTGCAAACAGCACATATTTAGCCAGAATTGTGATTATCTGTTTATAAGAAACACTACGTTTCACCACATAAACTACCTTTGCTATTACCACTGACATAAAGGTAGGATTAGGCCTATCATCATCATCATCATCATCATCATCATCAACTTTTATTGTCAGACAGGGTACATTAGAAAACAAACAAGCAGACAGCAATACAATGCATACATCAAAAATGTAAAAAAAAAAAGATAAAAAGGGAACATTCCCACTTATTATAAAAGGCAGTTATACCAGTGTTTCCACACGGTTGCCTGGTAACGTACAGTACTAAAACATGGATTCGACAGCAGCATGATAATATAGTTTTGAGAATTGTCTAGCCTCCCGATAACTCAGTTTCCTCAGTAAGGCATGAAAGGTGTTGACTCTTGCTTGGCAAAACAAGTCACTTGCACTACACCACCTAGGTCTCCTGAGTAATATCCTCATGCTGTCATTGTGGGCAACCTGAAGTTTACGTATGCTTGCCTTTTTAAACGTAACCCATAAAGGGGAAGTATAAAAAGAGAAAAAGACTTATCTTAACTTGGTCAGCACACATGGAACATTTCCTAGCAAACATGTTAGCTTGAGCATATAAAGAGCGAATGTCTATACATGTCATCATCGACAGACATTTGATCTGTTAAAACGTGCTACAAATATTTAGTTTTAATACAAACATCTAGCACTTGCCCAGTGCTATCTGGCTGGCTGTAGATCATACAGCCAGTTTTACAGCGTCTTAACTGTTCAGAGAGATCATTCATGTACAGATTGAATAGGGCCGGTGAAAGAAGCCCCCCTTGCCGTACCCCATTACCAACACCAAAGGGTGCAGCGACAGTATTGCCCCATTGACCTGCATACTCTGGTTGGCATACCAGTATGTCAGGATTCTAATTTTGCTGTGAGGCACGCCCCTTTGACTGAATTTGAGAAACAGCTTATGGTGATTGACTGTCAAAAGCCATAGAGGCATCAATAAAACCAATAAAAACATAAGAGGTCTTCCTTCTATACAGTGCAACCACTTCTTTCAATGCATATATACATAGCTCAGTACCATGCTTAGCATTAAAGCCAAATTGCTTATCTGTGGTACAATCATATTCAGACAAATTATCCAACAGTATTGTTTCCAGAATGTTTGACAGCACACTGGCTAGTGCAATTGGCCTATAGTTATCCAGGCTCTTAGCCGTGCCAGCTTTGTCCTTGATAACAGGCACAAGGCACCTACTGTATATATCCAGATGCTGAAGACAATCACTTTTCATTAGACAACCATTTTGGGCACGACACCGGCTAGCCTACTAGCTGTCTCCCGTGTATGTATGTATGTAGATGCTCGCAAGGGCAGTAAGCGAGGTTGCGCGTAAGATACAATATTTAACTGTGGATGGATGATGTTGTTGTTTTTGACTAAAGAAAAGTAGAATTAACACTTCGGCTTTTATAATGAGTAATTAAACCATAATAGCCTACGGTGTCATACAAAACCAGTAAGGCTATAACAAAAAATTTATTTGATTTCAGGGTGTGCCAGCTGCCTCTTTGGGTGACACAGGCACACCCTGGCACACCGGTAGCTAAGTTAGTGCATCGAGGGAGATGATTGATATTTACTAACCTATGTAAACATTCCTTCACACCTCCCCTCATGTGTAATCAGTGAAGCACTAGAGACAGACCTGTCTTTGCCATCGGCAGGGGCCCGTCCACAGCATAGGCAGCAGCAGAGCACAGATAGAAGCAGCAGCAACACAGGAACCAGGACACCTGCCAGCACTGCCCCCCGGACACCTGCGACACACAAACACACACACACACACACACACACACACACACACACACGCACGCACACATGTCAAACCATACAAAAGAACATATCCTTCTATGTAATAACCCAGAGGTTTGCAAGATTATTATTATTCATATTTCATATAGGGATTAAATCATCTAAGAATATATCTTGTGGCCCACTAATGGCATCCTAGTCATTTTTATACTGTTTATAGTTTTGTATCTATGGCTGTTGACATCAAATATTTAATATGTAGCTACATTTGTGCAGCATGCTGTATTTCCTAAGCTACGAACAACTCCTTTTTACAGGTCACAGGTCATAGAAGTGTGTAGCCTGCTGCAATAGCCAGCTCACATTGTGTAACACACAAGCAGACACACACAGAGAGGGATGGATGCAGACATACTGCTGGGGCAGGCTCCGGTGGCTGGGTGACAGCTGACACCCTCTCCACAGTCGCACACAGAAGAACAATTGAGGCCATGCTGCAACGCTGGGCAGCTGCTGTTACAACTAGCACAAAGAAAGCACAACCACTAAAGATACAAACACAACATCAGACACTTCTAGACGTTTCTCATTTAGACTCCATTTACATTTAAATGAAAATACATCTAATATTGGCAATTAGTGAGTTCAAATCATTATTCACAACATAAGGATGTGTATTACAAAAATACTATATTGAACTAACAATTACGGATTAGACACAGTCGATGCTCAAACATGTCAGTTTACAGCATAACAATGAATGCAGGTCTCCTTGGCCTGCAACAACTGGTGCCGTCTATTATGGGAAATTGTGTGCCAAGCAACCGCTTCAGTGAGTTTAACCCGAGGGAGATATGGCCTTTATAAAAGCCTTAACTCTCTGCTCTGCTTTGCTTTTCCAGCCCTCTCACCTCTCTCCCTGTATGCCTGGGTGACAGACACATCTTCCTGTCACATGATGGCAGTTGCCATAGAAACAAGGGCTACAGAGGAAGCGACAGGCGTCTCCATATGTCCTGTCAGAGCAGACTTCTTCACATCTTGGGAGACATAAATAATGTATGATACATACATACGGTACATGCATACATAAATACAGTATATATACTGTGTATATACAGTGTATATATATATATTGAAGTATTACAATACTAAATGATGTAGAATATAAATAGGTCTTAACCTATATCCAATTATGAATGCCTGCCTTGATTCTCCAACTCACTCACAACCACGGTTAGGAAGTAACTGATTACAAAAAAAAAAAAAGTAACTCTAACCCATTATTACCAGTTTAAAAATATGTTAATCACGTTACTGGTATTTTTTGGAACATTTACTTCAAGGACTCCATTTATATGTAAAATGCAAAAAAACAATTGTTTGTTTTCACGTCAGTTAACTGAAATATAAACCCATACTTTGATTCCCCCCTTGAGCAACACAGGCTTACATGGTCACAGAAATACAAATGTATGATGCACCAGACAACTGTTTTGGAATGGCATTTCAAAGAACACATTTTTTATGGTGAAGTAATGCAAAAGTAACTGAAAGTAATCTTATCTTCAGGGTGTTGGACTTCCAGCCAGAAGGCTGTGGGTTCAAAGCCCAGTGTTGACCTACCTATGAGTATCCTTGAGCAAGATACCCCCTTACTGCTCCCGGTGGTTGGTTCGCACCTTGCATGGCATCAATCACCATCAGTGCATGAATGTGTGTGTGACTGGGTGAATGTGAGGCAAAGTACTATATAAATGCACCCATTTATCTTATATTACTACATTTAGGTAATCCAAAGAACGTGGGTACTTGTTATAATTTTAGCCTGGTAACTAGTAACTGCAACAGATTACATTTAAAAAGAAAGGCCGCACAACGGTTTAAACACACGTGCACACACCTGGACCCAGTCCATCCTGGGTTACATCGTGCACACGCGCCCGTTCGCGTGTCACAGGCTTCACTACCCCTGCACAGCGGGCACCTCTCCTGGCAGCCGTCGCCATAGTAACCGGGCTGACACTGGCGGTCGCAGCGTGTGCCATTCCAGCCAGGTTCACAGGCAGTGCACAGCCCATCAGTGGCAGAGCAAGGACGACCGTCTCTACAGTGACCACAGCTACAGGGCAAAGAGCCATATTTATAATCATATTAATCCTCCCTAAGTGGCTTCTGGGGTCATATATGTTAGCTCTACATGTTAGCTCTACATTAGCTCTACATGTTAGCTCTACATAAGGTCTACATGTTAGCTCTACAGTTAGCTCTACATGTTAGCTCTACATTAGGTCTACATGTTAGCTCTACATTAGCTATACATTAGGTCTACATGTTAGCTCTACTTGTTAGCTCTACATTAGGTCTACATGTTAGCTCTACATTAACTCTACATGTTAGCTCTACATTAGCTATACATGTTAGCTCTACATTAGGTCTACATGTTAGCTCTACAGTTAGCTCTACATGTTAGCTCTACATTAGTTCTACATGTTAGCTCTACATTAGCTCTATATGTTAGCTCTACATTAGGTCTACATGTTAGCTCTACAGTGACCACAGCTACAGGGCAAAGAGACATATTTTTAATCATAATAATCCTCCTTAAGTGGCTTCTGGGGTCATATTATGCTTTGTCATACGTGTGGGGAAAACAATACAATCACATTTCCATATATAGCATATATAGCATGTATAGCATGTATAGCATACGATTGAATGTGTTAGCCTTTGCTTCATTTGTGGTCCGCAGGCATTAACCTGCTTAATTGGTAATACGAAAGCATCTCCCTCATTCATGCAGTGGCTGAAGGAGGTGCTCTCCCTGTTACCCCTGGGAACATCTTTTCAAAGGCCTGATTGTATAACTGCTAATGCTAGTCAGTAAATTTTACTAAAAAGTAATTTATTACGTAATTTTAATGGTTCCTATTCCCTGTAATTGTTATTTATGTATTTTATTTTATTTATTTTCTTATGTTAATGTTATAAGCCTTGGGAGGGTTGTGTATGGGTGGGGGAGTTTATTTCTTGTTCCGGTTTGTATTGTTGTATGTTGGAATTGAAAAACAATACATACAGTTATTTAAAATACATTATAATCATAATCCTTATTGTCAGTACACACACACACACACACACACGCGCACGCACGCACACACACACACACGCACACACACACACACACACACACACACACACACAATAAACACGGCAGCCTACCTCATGGCACACCCGCTGCCATACTGTCCGTCCTGGCAGGGCTGGCTGCAGCGTACGCCCATGTATCCCGGCTGGCACACGCACGTTCCGTCCAGCGGGTGGCAGCGGCCTTGCTCCGTGTCGCAGTCGCAGCGGTGGCTGCATTCGTTCCCCCACCAGCCGACCTGACAGTCGCACTGGCCCGACCGCTGGTGGCACGGCGACAGGTGGCAGCGGCACGTCTTGCTGCACTTGGGCCCCCAGTGCCCAGCGCGACACCGGCACATGCCCGTCAACTGGTCGCACGCGGACCCCACCGCTCCCATGCTGTTGCACAGGCACGGGGTAGTGCAGGTAGGTGTCCACCAGCTCTCGTCGCAGGTACAGTTGCCATGGGTGGGGTGGCAGCGCCCGTGGCGTGCACACTTGCAGGAGGACTGGCATAGCGCCCCCCAGCGGTTAGAGTTGCACGTACACTCGCCGCTGACGGGGTCACAGTGGCCGTGCGGGAAACATGGGCACACTTCACGACAGTCTGATGCCCAGAACTCAGCAGGGCAACCTGCCGTTGATCATATTATGGGACCTCTTGAGATGGAGAAGCTCTCTCAAGCATAGCATTAGCATGCCACAGTAATTAATCAGTGCGTGTTGCTTTACCACCACCTATATCTAGCATGTGTCAATCACTACGGTATGTAGGCTATGATAGATATTCTATTGTCATCATTTTTTTCCCAAAGTGATTAAATTAAGTAAGTAAAATGTATTAACTAGCACTTTAAACAATGTAAAGTAGTCACAAAGTTATGTACAGTACATTAAAATATATACCGTATAAGACATGAACCTATACAACTCATACAAGATGTGCTCATAAAATACAGAAAACAAAAAATAATCAACTACTGTATGTCAACGCCTGTTGTCAAAAGCCAAAAAAGAAAGTTGGGTTTTAAGAAGAGATATAAAAACATAAAACTAAAGGTAGTCCAAAGAGCAGACGTTGCTCAAGGGCTCTTATAGGCAGGCCATCTTCGGGGCTCGAACCAACGACCTTGCGACTATTAGTCAAACAAGAGGGTCCTAAATCATTCAATGAATCAGTGCGTGTTGCTTTAACACTACCTATATTTACATCGTCAATCACTACAGTATGTAGGCTATGACAGATATTACTATTATTAATAATTTTATCTAAGGTATAAAAGGTGAAGATCTTGCTCAAGGGTATAGGCAGACCAACTCCGGGCCTGGAACCAATGACTACTAGACTGTTGTGACTCACGTGTTGTACAGTGTGCCCCGTAGTAGCCTGGGGGACAGCGACACACTCCGGGATACACACACAGCTCGTCAGCCTGGCAGGTGAGCTCGCCCTCACACACCGCTATAGGAAACAGAAATCACACCACAGCCTGTGAACTGACCCATGGCTAGCATGGTATGGCCAGGCATGTGTCAGCATGGGTGTAATGGCACTCACGTATGGTGCAGTCCTTCCCCTTGGGTCTCCATCCAGTGCAACACACCAACGTGGACAAGTCCCTGGTCAGATGGGCGTGTGAAACCATGAGTGAATAAATAGACTCATACTCATAAATAGAGTCAAACTGTTATAGGGGCATAGGGGCTTTTGTCCATCCATTACAGCCTGGCTATTATAATACACATACAAACCTGTTAAGTACTACTAAGTATGTACACAACACAGATGACCTATTAAAAAACTGTTATTTTGGAATGAGACACCCAGTTTACTGTTGCGCTCCTCAACCAGTCCCTCTATTGTTAAAAGCTTGCTTCTGTAATCGGCTGGCTACGGCTGCCCTTGCTTGATGAAACAGTACCAAGTGTTGTTCAGACAGTCAGTGAATAGTACCTGAGGTTCTGGCAGACGTTTTTCCCATCCGGGTCCAGGGTCTGTGTGGTGGCCCGGGAGCAGAACAGCAGCACCAACACGGATGTCAGGAGAGGCTCCATCTCCTCACCGGTCCTGAACTAAACCCAGGGACCGACCCAAACTCCCGGTGGTCGCTGGGTCCACCGATAGCCTTCCACCCTCAAGCCAACTCTTTATTTGATTTGCTCCTTCAATATGTTTCAAGCAGATCTCCTCCCAAGTTGAAAAAGGAACAATGGGAGGGAGTTCTGCTCCCTATCCTCTACCCTGTTCACCCCTTCCTCT
>JAODUH010054550.1:0-18474 GCA_027564835.1 Typhlichthys subterraneus
TATTTCTGTATTTCCGTGGCCGTAAATGTTAAGAAGGTAGGCGGTCCTACCTCAGGCCACAGCCGGATTGGTTATAGAGGTGTGTTTGGAGCTACTTCTTACTGGACTTACTGTCATTAATTAATGTTAAGGTTTGAAACACAATATGTGGGAGAATAGTGGTAAGCTATATACAGAGTACCTCATGCCTCATACATGTGAGATGGGTATGGACTGTGTCTCATTGTTTTTGCAATACAAAAACAACAATGTTTTTGTATTGCAGGATTCAATCACAAGGGCACAAACTGCAGCCTAGCTCAACCACACTCTTGCTCTCTCTTGAATTGTTGCTGAGATTATGGTCTGCATTAGCTGGAGCACCAATCAGGGTAGCTAAGTGCAGTGATGTAAAGTCAAGTTTGTTTTCCAAATGGTGGTAGAGCTATAAGACAATAGGGCTGTCCCGAATACCATTTTACAGGTTTCGAATACTTGACGGTACTTCCGAACGAGTATTCGAATACTCTCAAAAATACCATTAAAAACACTCAACTTTAATTATGAAGTATAACAGAAGTAATATTTGATTCCTAGCTTCAGTGAGTACACCTGTAAACACAGCCATGCGCTCAAAATGGCCACTTTGACATGTCAATTGAGCCAGTCAGAGCTGTCAAATAGCATATACCTCCTGTATTAGCCAATAAGAGTGTGTGTTGAATGAATAGCCTCACTCTCTTCTTACAAACAGCCAATTGCAATCAATTGTGTTGATGACAGTGTAGGGCAGGCGATATCAACATGTGGGTTTATATGGAGACAGTAGGGATTAATGGGGAAAAAGTGTATGCATAATGTGAAGAAACGAATACTCAAATACCAATATTTAAATCGAATACATACCCAACGAACGAATACCCGAATAATCAAATATTTGGGGCCAGCCCTACGATACAAGCAGTAATTGCAACACTGTTTGGTTAAAGATGTCTTCCTTCCGACTTCCCAATGGAGTGTGTCCAGACCTTATTCGCAAAGTGAATTTTGGGTCTGGTTACACCAGGCTATACAAACTGAGGAGTGTCCCTTTGAATAACATAACAGCTTGGTGGTGTAACATACAAAAATACAAAAGTCTATCAAGTGAAACCGTCCACCATAGGCTTATGAGCTATTCTCTCAATTGGTGGTATCTTTTGAATCAATGCCATCATATTTAATATTCCTTGTGATGATAAATATTTATCTCAATCTACCTCAGTCAAGCTCTATTTAACCATGAATCGCATGCTCTCGCAATCTCTATCTCATACACACACACACACACACACTCAAACACGCACGCACACGCGCACACACGCACGTACACACACACACTCACACTTAATTCATGATCCATGATCCTACCTACCACCCTACCTCAGCATATAGTCATATTATTATCATTGTGTTACCTGTTAGCTACAGTACGCCTAGAATAGAATACCTACATTAATAATGTAAACACTCTATATAATTTACATAAATCTTATTATAAATCGCATCATGGAGTTATAATGGTTATCCGCCAAGAGCCTTGATGTGCAATTATGGGAAAAAAGCAGACTGTGAATGTGAATTAAATTATAGCAGGAATGAATACTATAACTCACTTTCAATGCCATGGGGTGCACAGTCAGAAGCTAAGATAATGTAAGGTATCATTTGTTGTCTCATAGGGAAATGTGTCTGGGCCTTCAGGCCTCTGCATCACATATGCACATCATCACCATCATACAATCATATACAATATGTGTGTGCTATAAAGGGTAGACAGTGTAACAGTAGATTTGAATCAACCACATCAAAATACAATTAAAGGTTTTTATTAAGATAGTACTGTCAATTATAATATCTGTTGATGAGTAACAAGATAAAAATCTATAAAATAAATATGCCCACATATACACACATGCATACAGTATGCATATGTGACCATCTTGATATTTCAATATTTAGTTTAACATCTCTGTGAGAATCACGGGAAAGCCAAGAAATAATTTCAACTAAGTCCAAGTAGCAATTTACCTGACCAACAAGTGTCGTACTGATAGCTACAGGCATGGTTTAGCTGTGCCCACAGCAAAAATTACTTGAATCCAACAATGACCAATCAACTGACTAGAAAGTGCCCTTTTCAAATGGTTTTGATTGATGGCTCTCCAGATGGACTTGTGTCTACAAATCAATATGGCAGGTTACATAAAATATATACCGTAGTTATACACACAATATCTTGGTCATCAAAAGATATACAGTACTGTATATTACAACTTATTACTGTTTAAAATCTTGATAATGATGGAGTAAATTAATGCCTGTTGCTCCGCTATACATTGGAAACACATTGCAAATGCTAGGATAATGTTGTTATATGCGGTCTGCACCACTTTGCTTGTGTCCCTATTTACGGAGCTAGGGCTGTGAAGAAGTACCACATTGTTTTTTCAGCACACACACAGAACAGTATAATAGCGGACTGCGGGGAGATATTAGCTCACAATCGCATACTGTATCTTTAATGTCATCCTCCAGCTCCGCATATATCCACAATGTTATTGTGCTGCTTGTTAATGCCACAATGCTATCGTGACAATGGAAGCTACAATGGTTACAGTCCAGTGCATTTTGCATTGTTGAATAGAAAGTTACTAAGTAGCTAGTCTCTAAACCCCCCCACCCCCTCCTTAAAAGGACATAACCCCTCGACTGCGTTAAAGCGCCGCCAGAACCTCACATTTCCTCTCAACAAGGATGCCCCATATGGCTGTGTGCATTGCATGGAGAGAAGTAGAGAGCAACGCAAGCCACTCGAGCAGGTGAGCGGGGCACGTCTCTTTAGCGAGCACCGCAGCTACAGTACACAGTCGCTATAGGAACGGCCACAGTAGCTTTACACGGGCAGCAACAGCATTGCGTGATTGACAGGTGAATGAAGTGTGGCGCCGTGATGTGTTTGACTGCTACTAATCACAATCCACAGGAGGTGTCACATGCGCAACACAAGACATATTTACAACACCATAGTGTAGATCATACAGCCACCCAGGACATCTGTAGACCTCTGCTGCTGAAGCAGCTTGAGGCAGAGTGCCTGGCTAAAGTGCTGTAGTGTTAATAATCATGTGATTTAAACAGTGATAGAAGGAATTAGCCTAATGTGACAGAGAGGCCAAGCAATTGCCCTCGCGGAGCAGAGTCACATCAAAGTTGTTGTTGTGGTTTGTTGTTGTTGTGGCTCTGAGAGGGCATCCCGCTGAGAGGGCATCCCGCTGAACGTGGTGCAACAGGGGGGAAGGGGTAAGGGGGTGGAGATGAGTGCCAGACACTCATCTCTACTCCTGCTCGTACCACGGTCGATTCCGTGCACAGTTGTGTTGCCAAACATAACATCGGTGAGCCCGGGTGGAGAGCTGGGGTTGTCGGGACACAACACCCAAGATGAGCGCATTTAGAGAGGAAACCATCGACACAGTGACGGCAATGTGGCAGCTCTACAGTCTATGTCCACTACCTCTGTACAGGAATCTCTCTCTCTGTCTCTCTCTCTCTCTCTCTCTCTCTCTCTCACACACACACACACACACATGCACAGTGCATGCATGTTCACATGCATAAATCTATTCCACATTGTTAATAACACGGAGGGGCCGCGTGACTGTGAGCCCCACATGAGCAGCTAAGTTAAGTGAGTAAACACACACTTGTGCCATGGCCTCGGTGGGAGACCACAGTTCAGACACTGCTATTTGCGCCAACCACAGCCACAGCTAACGACGCCGACCGCCAACTGCTCGTTCTGTCAGACGCACGCACGCACGTACGTACACACACACTCCTACATCGCCGTAGACAGCCAAAACACTGACACATGTCGCGTGAACGCGTCCGCTGTGATGGCACATACGTACGTACGTACGTACGCCCCACGGTCCCTCAACATAGCCACACACACCAGTGACCTTGGCAGGCCGGTCTCAGTCATCAGATGTGCAAACGATATAGATCGTTTTACCGCACGCATCGCTACATATATCTGCCACGTCACAGCAGATGTAATGTGAACATAGGAAGACACTAAAGCAGCTAACTACAGTACATGCTTTGAGGGCATACTGTAGTAGCATGACGCATTCATCTGAGAAAGGTAAATGTAGTCCTATATCTGATATTTCTATGTTCAGCTCAAAGCCGAGGTTTACTGGTACTGACTAGACTACCACATGTTTTTGGTCCAGTTGGGTTTCAGACATTAACAGGCATAAGGTGTGATGAACTGCAAGTAATACAATCGCAGAGTGTATCTATGAAGCCTATTGTCTTAAAGCTGCTATCGTTATAGGAGCAATATTGTGTCGCCCTAGTCATCCGTATGCACTGAAGAAACCCTATCCATTATTAATCCATACTGACATTATGATGCAAAACATACAGGAATCTAAATGGAATCCAATAATAAGAGCTCCGCTGCTTGACAAACCCCTCCCACACTTGCTCACGGTCATTGCAGTATGCACGTGTGTGTCCTTTTGTCCCAGTCAACTGCTGCAGAGCGCTATGGAGGCTATGGATGCTTCTACTAATTTATGCCTCCTTGTGGTGGTGAACTCCTAATCTTTTTGCTGTAATCTGCCTGTGGAGGGCATTGCATTCTATTTATAATGGGCTGCTGCATTTAACGGAACAGGCCACTGACTTTGCAGCATTGCACTGTTCTAGCACAGTGCAGTGTGTTCCCATCCCTAACTGAGTATTGGAGAAGCCATTGCGGAAATGACTTAGGGTGCAATTCTCTATTGGACACCAGGGGCTTGGCTTCAAAACAGAGCAAAACACCTCACAGTGAATGGATAGCACCATGGAAACAGAAATAAATGAAATGTCCATTTCAGCAGCTAATTTCACTTGTGTGTGATGATGCCAATAATTGTTCTACTTGTAGAATATATTTTTTTGGATGTTTGAGGGTGTTTCTTTGGTTTCTTATGATTGAAGTATACAGTAGATGTGTTTCCATGTGAAATGTGGGACAGTTTATAAACTTGACTAGTTAGTGTAAAACAGATTAAATATTAGTAGAAACCTCATAAACCTAGCAAACTCATATGCACACGCAAAGCGCAACACAGCATACCTACCTTTACCATACTGTGTATTGATATGCTGTGAATGTAAGGTGGCATACTAGGATTTAACCAGGAGGATTATGATCAAACTAAATCCACTTCTAGCAGTACTCTTTTGTGTGATACCAAAGTGACATCTCCTCTTCCACGGCATGTACGGTACAATCTCTGCTCTTCAATCAAGGTTCGGACTACAGAGCAGCATCTATATTGAAACACTTGTGGACGCTGCTCAAATGCTTTGGCACCTCTGTGCGTAAGATTTGTGCGCACTGAACACAAATCTACTAACCCTTTGCCTTGTGATTCTGCACACTGCTCTAGTTTCCCTTCAGAGTATGTGTGAGAGAGAGACAGAGGGGGAGGGGGGTCACAGCATAGAGCTGTATACTTCTCGCCCGCCCTCTGCCTTAACAAACCAACTCAGCATATTCACCCCTTGCCAACAACAGTGTGAGCACCGTACAGCAACTGCTGAGGCCATACAAGCACACCTGCACTCATCCTATTGCACACGCGCTGCTGAAGTTGTGCTGCTTTTAATATCACACTTTGATACCGCCACGGCAGAATGAGTGGCCCCAGACGCCTTCACATCAAGCTGTTTGTGGAGTGCACAATCACATACAAAAGAACATGTTTGGTAAAATATGCTTCTGATTGCCATTGCTGCTAGAGTACTTTTTATAGACCTCTGAAAATCACTAATGTGCATTTTTAGGTACTATGTGTTTGTGTTAAGGAGTCCCACTGTATACTGTATGTGTAAAATAATTGGCTGTTATCACCACCAATAGCATGCACGCCAGTTTATCATGGATCAGTGGATCTTGTTCATGGGGCATGTAAGCCGCCTTGGCTGATATGCTATTCAATGCCTCTGGCCAATCCAACAGTGTTCTGCACTCAATGTCGCATTCCTGGTAAGCTCCTGTGGGGTGCAATCACAAATCCAATCTGACACAGTGTTCATAAAGAGAGCTATTCTAGAAATAGAGAAGAGAGAAATGTCTGAACTGGTTTGGATGGCAGACATTCATTTATCAAGTGTAACATTTTGGAGAAATGGTCTCCGATTAATGCTAATTCTGGTTGTGTTTGGTTATGTTAGGCTCAGAAGATACAAAGGTAATAGCTGATACTGCTATGAATTCATATCCATTATAGCGTTTGATGACAAAATGCTTGGTGTGCCAAATGAATAGTTTGAACTGCTGTGCATGAGTATGAAAGAATGAATGTCAAGCAAAGTATATCTGTCATAATTTATGGACATACTCTGTTAGCACTGTGATGCAAGGCACACATCAGGGAGTATATGTCAGTGGGTCTTCATAAAAAGCTGTCTAGATACATCTACATATATAATCTAGACATCTAAGACTTCTAATCTAGTCATCTAAGACTTTAGCCCATATTTAGACCTCATAATGTTTCAATGTAATTCAATGTTTATTAGTGTTTATCACATTACCATTTGTTTACTATATATTCCAAAATCTTAAATCTTATTACTGTGTAATGTTTGTCTTTCTATGCTTGTGCTTGTATTTAGAGTATAATGCAATGCACTGAGTGTAACCTAAACAGAGATTGTTAGAAAAGTCCAAGTCTCTCACACATTTCAGAGAGACTAAAACTGACAGCATAGACATTACAGTAGACACTGTATTGTCCCAGATGACCTAGTTTTCCTCCAATCCACCACCGCTGTGCAAACAAACACCCTTAGGGCACCCTTGAGGAGGTCAAACCAAGAGGCATTACAACACACTTATCTAAAGTAGACCATCATCAGTCTTCAGCAGTTGTTAACAGAGGAGCGCTGTACCCAAACGTAGAGCAGAAAAGCAACCATTCTCTAACACCCATCTAGTCTCAGACAGCGGTTCCAAGAATATCCAGACGAATGCAGACATGTGGTCAATTCAGGAAACATTGATTTAACATGACATGTTCTGTTCATGCAAAAAACTCAAATCTAATTTTCTACCAGCCTGTGAGCACTTATCTTCAGCTGTGGAACAATGCTTACAAGACTACATCACCCATAATTCATCACAAAGACATAAATGCACAAGGTGCACAGAGTGGTGCAATGACGAGGAATTCTAAAAATAGAAAGCTGAATAAAACCTCTGAACAGGAAACGATAAAGCAACGATAAAGCAACAACAACAATGGTTGTCAAGATATTTCACTTTGTAGGGAAACTGATACCTGTACATCACTGAAGATGCAGACCGCATGCAACACCTCATACAACCCTACTCAATAACCACTGTAGAGTACCTTAAAGCTGAAATACCAACCATACAGGAAGAATGCAGTGCAGTTGGTTAGAGAGTAACACAACAGATAATCTACACACACAATCCTTCCATTTCGTTCATTCTTTTCTGTTGTTTTCATTACATAGAATGTATCTGTTGAGACATGCGATCACTGTATTCACAGCTCTATATCCATAATATATAGTTATTTAAACACGCTTGGTTTAATTAGATTGAAAATCAAGCCAAGCTAGTTTCCTTGATTGCAACAGCTGAGTGAGTACAGTATACAGTAATCATGATGGCATCAGCACTGTGATTATCCATTAAGGGAATGAATGTATAATATAAAATGAATGTAGACCACCTACCAGATCATGGTTCGTGGAGTTGGAATCATCTTCAGGGAAGGGGATATAAACAGCTAAGGCCATGCAGTTGGCAAAAATAGCAATTAATATAAAGATATCAAATGGCCTGTGAAAAGAGTTAAGGAAATCACACTTATAACTGCAGCTAGAATACTGTGATCATTGTCAAAGGTATTCTCCTTGGTGTTATAGTGCTGCCATAACATCAGCTAACCGATTTTGAAACACAAGTGGGGAGAGGCAGACAAACCAAAACACAATTATTGTAACGGCAATGGTAAATCTGCATATAAACAAATAGTATAATAGTACAAATAGTAATAGTCAAACTGTAGGGCAAGATGCTTTTACTTTTAATACTTAAAGACTATTATCAATATTGTATGTACAGAATAATATACAGTATAATAATATTCTAACAATTTTCCATTCATCTATAAATCTAGTGGATGGATTTTTCAGTGCCGTTAAGAACCGCTTGATTCATTTTGCAATGGCTACGCTGTAAGCTCCTGCCCGCCATAGACACACTGGACTAAGGATACTTCCACTCCACCAGACTGATACAGGCTCGGCGTACGGGGTTGTTTAGCTTGAGGCAGAAGAGCGCTCTGGGCGGCCTGCTGTTGGGATTACTGCCCTGTTTCTTGCTTTTGGCATACTGCTGCCTCTTCTTCTGTGCCAACGCGCCTGCCGGGATGGTAGTGGCTGCCGGTGCGGGCGGGGCGACGGGGGCCGCGGGCGGGGGGGACGGAGCGGGCCCGTTGGCGCTCATGGTGCCTGCGTGGCTCCGTGACACACATCCAGCAGCATGGACCTGCCAGGACAGATGGAAGAGGGGCAAGCAGGCAGAGGGCTCTGACCAATGGGCTGGCTCGTCACCAGGGGCAGGAACTCTGGTACTGCTGGCATAGTTTGCCCCTGAGAGGAAAACAGTGTGGGAAATAAGACTTACTTTCTTTTATATTAAAGTACTTGTTGTAAGTATGCAATGTTTAATACATTACATACGTACGATACACAATACATAGTAAGCGATTGAAAGTTAATACACTTTTCACCAAATATCTCTATTCTATATAAATATTCTGCTAGTTTGCTGAAAAAAATGATCTGTTACTTCTACACAACCTTGCTCCATTAATAGAAGCGCAAACAAAGTGGTGCAGACCGCACACAACAACAATGCCCTAGTCTTCGCAATGTGTTTCCAATGTGAGCTGAATGAGCACCTTATGGCATTGAAAGGAGACGTGTTTTTGTTTTGATTTGAGTTCGATGAAGGCATTCTCCAGAATTACTTTATTTACCTTTAAAGGTGTAATATACAGTAGAATACTACTGTATGACATCACATTAGGGCTGTATTGGAGAGAATCTGGCGATACAATACGTATCACATTCACAATACAGGGGCCACGGTGCCATATATTGCAATTTCAAATTTTGCGGCAAACTGTCCATAGGTCCAACCGTCCATCTGGGGAGCCGTCCATTGAAATGGATTCAAGAGGGCAGGCACTTTCAAAAAAATACTTTGCATGTGATTGGACGAACCTGTGAAGCAGCAGTCTGTTGTTGTCCACTCTTGCAGTAGAAAAGTCAGGAGAAGAGTGGACACATATTTTCCATTGAGAAAAGCCTTTGCTCTTCTAATAAATTCTAATAAAACCTATGCTATAGTGTATTATCTCTAGGTGTTTTCGACTCGAGTTGTTACTAAACCACGCTTGTAGAAAATACGGCGCTGATTGGTAACACACTAGGTTTACCGGCCTGAATCAACTCAATTTCCAAGCTCTCCAGACTGATTCTTGCGGTGAAGTGAAACTGAAAGCTCACGAGATTAGGATGGTCGGGAGTGGCTAAATGTGTGGAGCAGCTGCAAAAAATAACAAACACTGTTGTAAACTTGCACAGACTGCAGATGGAAATGAGCTTAAAGCTAAACATGGTAACAAGCATCCTTCCTCTCTTTTGAACCTAATGTATTTTGAAAATGGTCCCTATTATAAATATATTGAGTAAAATCTAAATAAAACAGTAAATCGATAGTGTTTTAGAGAATCAATACAATATCGCACAATGTAATATTGCGATACTCGAGTGTATCGATATTTTATTACGCCCCTACTACATCAGATGTATGAGAATAACATCACACTCCCGCTGTGTGGGCCCGGCTGTGATCCAAAACTCTGTTCTTTGTTTACTGGTCCAGCATGTGCGTGAGCATTGAGCATTTGTTATGGTCTGAGATGCTGGTGCTACTGTAGGTGCTCTTTTAGAAGCTCCACCCCCTAATTGAACACACAATGCTAAGGCTAGGAGAATAATGTTGTGTGGTGCGGTCTGCGCCACTTTGTTTGTGTTGCCATTTACAGAGCCAGGGTTGTGTAGAAACACCAGATTATTTTTTAGGTAAGAGTAGAGCAGATTGCCAGCAGTCCTGATCATAAAACTCCCTGTGCCAATGACAACTGTGGTGTAGTACTGTAGAACACATGCTTGGACTTCAATTGCAATGTGTCATTGACCATTAGGCTATTGAAATGTTATTAGTGTGAAGAGAGAATAGGTATTAGAACACATTTTTTAATAATGATTTCAGTAGAAAATGGGATATTCAACAATACAGAATAGCATAGCACTGTTAATCACTTTATTATTCAGGCAGTTAGCTTTATCTTTGAGGATTGAATGTTACAGCTGATAGTGTATGTTGGCCCTGATTACATGTCATTGCTGGTGTAGGCTATGACTTTCAGCTATTGACTTAATGCACCAATTGTAAGCCACTTTGGATAAAAGTGTCTGCTTAAAAGTAGAGTCAGTGATTGTAAGATTTGTTGTCAACTTCAGCAAATTAATCAGATAGCTGCCCGTTCTGTGTGCCTGCTGACAAAACAATCCGGTGTTTATTTCTACACAGACGTGGTTCTGTAAATGGGAACATCACACAACAATACTGCAGGGAATCAACCTAGCATTAAAGGGAATTGTGCTATTGTTTTAGATAGTAGCAAGATAGAGACTAAATTACCTGCACATTTCATACTGTAAATGTAAATGTATGTATGGCTCATTATCTTTAGCGATCACTATGCTAACAATTGCAGTTAAACCATTAATTAATTTGCCTACAAAGATTAATAAACCAACAATAGGAATATGATAACACTAAAAAGCCTAACAGCTGCCTTTGAAGAGAACTTCCTTTGTGTGGAAAGTATGAATACCAACAATAAAAAGTGTGGTCCCTGTTAAAACCATAGAAATATATAATAACATCAACTAAAATATTTCTAAACAAAGGTGCTGCAAATAGCAGTCAGAAAAAGCAGCACAAATATTCAGAATGTACTTGAGCTGAATGCAGATTAAGAAACTGGAGCCAAACACAATCATCCAATCTTGTAAATTCACTGTAACACTAAACGCATGACTTGCTCAAATCAGCTGTGTAAATCGTCCTTGAACTGCAAAGGGCACCGCAGAGAAAGAAACAGCAAAGGTCAATTGCAGATGATATAGGTATTTTAGAAAAACTGATATAGTGTAGGACTACTTAATTTAGGCTGCATAGCTTAGTTATAAACATGCTAGTAGCCTAGCATAAATGCCTAATGCTCAGTGTGTAAAGATTTTTTTTTTTGCTACACTGCAGCATCAATATTTCGTCTCATGATTAATATAATATACCAGTGTCGTCGGCCCATGATACATATCCCCATTACAAAATACTGCCACATAATTTTAAATAGACGAAAGCTGCAGATTGTGGAAGCTCTCAAAACGATGTGAATTGACAGGCTGACTCAAGGCGATCATCATGAAAATTGAGCATCGCTGAGCCGTCAGATGGGCACCGCCATGCTTAGCAAACAGCTGGCAACGTTAGGCTATTATTGCAAAGCAGCTCAGCCTGGGATGGTCTTGACTCCATTGCCATATAGGCTACCGTATAGTGCACATGTCCAGCGCAACCTCGCTTTTTAAAGGTAAGATACCTCGTTGTCTGAAACAACTTCTAAATCCTAAATGATTGTAGTACAAATCTACATGAAGTAGCCTACACGTCCTCTCGAAAAAATGTCTGTGATGAAGGACAACCTCGATTGAAAGAAATTTGGCCATTCATAACGCCTGTCATTTGAAAATAATTACAAAAAGCGACATCTTTACACCTTCACGAACAACGCCGATGCTAATACCATAGGCTAAATTATAACACAGGCTACCTTTTCTGAAGACTTAAAACCCGGTCTCCTGCCCGTACAGTAAGTAAGAAAAGTCCAGTGGCTCGGCGGACGATCGATCGCAGGTCCGGTGTCAAACAGCGAATTAAAATGAATCAGCTTCAGGCCAAGAGGGACACATAAACTGGGCATTAATGAAGCCCTTCCATTGTGATCGTGGAAAGCAGGAGGCAAGAGAGAGCGAGAGCATCACAGAACTGAACCTCCCCGTCCGCTGCGCGGTGCTGCCACTTTATCGTCACGGTGAAGAGTACAGGCTACATCAGAATACGTTGTAGCCCTCCTGCACATAGGCCTAAGCGCATTTGCATACCACTTGAATATGCTATTTAAAACAGATATTTAAAACAAAACCAGAGGATACTTTTCATTCCCACTATACTTTGAGGCTAATTAACATTTGCCATATTCCTATGAATTGCTACTGAAGTAACTCAAATGGGAAAAAGGGATTTTTTAAATAATATAAGTTGCGGACAATGCAAATATAAGCCTACAGCCCTACACCATTTAAAATGGCTTCAAATTGCATAAACATTAATGAGAATTCGATACAGAACATTTTCGCTCATATTACAGACTTGGGCCTATTAAATTGTAGACAGTTAAAGTGTATTGGCCTACTATTAATGTGAGTAATGGGTGTACAAAAAGTTCAGTCTCTGAGCTTTTGGACATTCTGATATTAATATCTGTTTTAAAGGTACAGTACACCCCCAGCCAATGTTTGAAAATCCAACTATGGCTTAAGGGGAGGAGTGAGTCCCCTCAGTCGTTTGAGAGGCATGCACTCATTCTACAGCAGTTTTCAACCAAATCAACAATGTTTTTGTAATGCTGGTTTCAACCACAAGGGCAATTCTGGGCACAAATCGATGTGTCCTTTTTACGGGGCTGTATGCTGAGGTATGCTAATTATTGTATTCTAACATGACCATTCGTTCCACATGATTCGATAGCCAATAGACACAGTAAACATGTGGTGTTGTCTTTATAGTAATCCCACTTCATGATTGAATAAAGTAGTACCAGTGAAATGAGTGATTCATTATTAAAATTTAATTAAAACTCAAGATAAAATAGAGAGTTCATGAACTCTGTTCAAAGCCTAACATGTATAACTCTTTGATGGCTTACCCATATCACAGTGGTCATTAACGAGTGTTATATTTTACAATAATAATTTCAGGTCTCCTTTAGAGGAAAAGCAATACACAATGGTTGTGTTCCTTTAAATAGCAAGCATATGACAATGTTTCCTGCATGCTGCCTTCAGTGTGTTCTTAATGAGAAAGTAAGCCAACACCTCCTGCTTAAGCTCGCCTCTCTCTCCGTTTTCAGCTGGTCCTGACAACCAAGAAGATTCTGGAATATTTGTGGTGGGAATAAATACGCTATACCTAATGTAGCGTATATTTTGCCATAAAGTGTAGCTTTTTGTGTGATAGATGGCTGGTTGATAAGGTTTAGAATATCAGAATATCAGAATATACATAAATAAAGTATCCCATACAAGAGAAGGGAAAATGGATACTGAATAACTACTGTTTTGGCAAATTCAACTGACCAACTCACAAAATGATGTTCACTGTTCCAGTATGCAAGTACTTTGATACAGCTAATCTAAAACTCTGTAGCATCCCATAGCACATGTCAGCCAAGTATGTACCCTACAATATTCTAAATATACAGCTAGTCATGCCTGTCTGATTCCAACCTGTATTGACAACTCGTTCAGTTTGAGGCCATTGTATACTGTGGTGGTGTCAGTATATTTCATCACACCCACTGCTAGAGCATCTTACCTGGGCAGACAAACTGACGGAGGTAACATCTCTGCTTAACTCAAAACGTCCGTACAACCAGAAAGATCCTGTGAGTGTCCGCCCTGTTTGGCTGGACAGTGAGTGAGTTGAAGTGAGCCGTGTGTTCACAACATGCTGTATAGGCTAAGTGAAGGGTGGAGCTCTATAGCAGAACGCAGACTAAGTTTACCTGCAGGATCACCTTACCTGTCGGCCCAGGATAATGCTTTCTACTAGAATCGCCCTGAATTATTGAACTCTGAGTGGGCTAGTCATGTGCGCTGTGTCATTGCACTGCTGCTGGGCATTAATATGTTACTGTAAATGACATGAATAGTTTGTTGACACCATTTGAATGGTGTAGCATACAGTAGGCTCATCAATGTTGATAAATGAAACATACGGTTGTATTACAATAAGTACAGCTACTGAAGCATCTCTCCTTCCCGAGACCTAAAACCACACATTCACAAAGAAGCCCATTGGTTTTTAGAACGTAACCATAACCAGTCCCTAAGAAACATAGCACTGCTGTTAGAGGTTTTCAGCTCAACCCTTAAGAATAGTGTTGTTTTTTTTCACCCTTCTATCCTGTTGTTTTTCACCTGGATTTCTGCCGTACCTGCCAACTTGATTTTCCTACAGAGATCACTTCATGATAGTGCGTATGACAGAAATAGCTTTTATACTTTGCAGAGCTCGTTCACCTGAAATACTGATGTGTGTGTATGTGTGCGAGTGCGCGTGCGTGTGTGTGTGTGTGTGTGTGTGTTCCAAGCCTGCAGTCCATACTTACACCAGTCTCTTCAGTGGTCCCCATGAGACTGGTGCATTGCAGTTTATTTTCCCTGGAATAGAGTTAAAACACAGGTAAGGTGGTGACCCAGGGGAGGGTCAGGATGTCATTTCATTGGGTAGCTGCCCCCAGTCAGATAAAACAAAAAATCCAAATGGACCTTGATTTGTGTCCAGTGCACTGTTGTTGTTGTTGTTGTTTCAGTTTGAAATTCAGCTACCCACACATGCTCAAAGAGTTGTCTTTTTAAAATATATCAACAGGATGCAAAGGAGCATTATTTAGCTTGATCCTATAGTCTATAGGTGCTCCATAGGGAAGGCATATAGAAGAATGCCAACCAGCGTTCTGGAACAGGGAGGTTTGAAACAACAACATTTTTGTACCACTGATTTCAACCACATCAACAAACCATCCACAAACTCCATCTTGTTCTTACTGGTATTCTTCTATAGCTGCACAATGAGTGTGTGCCCGAGGATGTGCGCGTGTGTGCGTGGGCATGGGCGTGTGCGTGTGTGTGCGTGTGTGCAACGCACGTTGTGCAGACATGGATCCATCTCACCGGCATGCAGTGAATACGTTTGGCTTTTGGCATGCCACGGAGGGATTTGTTTGTGAGGCCCACGCATACAGTAGATTATGGTAGATCCACATTAACATGATTAGTGACATGTGGTTATGATGAAACCATATCCGCTGATGTTGCGGGTTCATGAGTGTGCTCATCAGGGTCTGTGTACGACATATGAGACAGAAAGAGGTAGAAAAGAGGAACTTGAGAGAAGAGGGAGAGAGTGGGGGGGGCTTGAAGGAGAGCAATAGATGGAGGCCCAGCTGTTCTGTTGGCACAGCTTCATCATGTACTTAAACCCTGCTCACTCACTCTGCACCTTCCATACTGGCCTCTCTTCTTCAGATGCATGTGTACAGGCCATAGAGCTGTATATTAACAGCGCTGTATACACACAATGCTAAATTAAGCTCTCTTTACCTTTACTTTTGAATGGAGAGGGTGTGAGTGCAGATGCATATATACACCCTTGTAGGTTGAATAACGGATAGAAACCTTGCTTATTGTTTGTGATAACGTCCTCTGAATTGTATCTGAAATAATGCCTTAGATGGGCAGTTTGTCTTTGAAGTGCACATTGTGCTCAATGCTGCTGCAAGTGGCCAAAGGATAGAATAACACAGCACATGACATTAGCACCTCATACATCAGTTATTACTGCTGCAATATACTGTAGCTTCCATCCACTCGGCCTTGAAGTAATGCCTTATAGGTGTAGTCAGCTATCCTGGAGAAAGATTGTTGATATTTATGTTGTGTGGTGCAGTCTGCACTATTTTGTAAATGAGCCAGGGCTTTGTAGAAACACCAGATTATTTTTTCAACGGGCAGCTTGAAAGCCGTGAATAGATGTTAACTGAATTTGACGAAAAAACGACGGCTGACTCCACTTTTACCTGAAAAATATTTCTAGAGCGGGATCCATTTCTGTGCAATAGAAGAAAGACAGCTATTCTCACCATGCTAATGCTGAGTGAGAATGCTAAAAATCTTCCTGATTTGGTATCCTCCCTGGCTTCATCTCCAGTCTTCCAGCCGCCCCCCTGCCCCCAAAACATCTCCTAAAACCTATGAGAAGCTATATGGTGGTGCTCCAGGGCAGTCATTGCTGTCTAGTGTTAATTCAATCACAAGTAAGTTGCTCTCGAGGGGCGGGGCCTTCGGCTTTAACAGACAGCCCTCACATTGAAGGGTAAGCGCTATGACATCCTGGCTACCGCAGAGCGATCTGAGGAAATGGAGTGATAGGAATAAAGTGGATGATACCCGAGCCTCAAGGAGAAGATGGCATTAAAGCATGTGCCAGAGCCTGTGTGTGTGTATGTGCGTGCATGCATATGTGTGTTCATGTAAATACACTGTATGTGGGATAATGTGTGTGTGTGTGTGTGTGTGTGTGTGTGTGTGTGTGTGCTTCTATGCATTCATGTAAATATTCCGGAGATAGTGTGTGTGTGCACATTTTTGCACATCCTTGTTTGCTTAGCTTGACGCCCTGTCAGGGTAAAAATGCGACTGTTATGTCACTGTTTCCAAAGTGGTTGCTTGCCTCCTCTTTCTCTGCCAGAATGATTAAAATAGAAACATTCATGCTCTCTCAGTGTACTTTCCCTCCAGGAAGTGTGCAGCTGTGGACTGCCCTAATTGGCTGTGCTTCGTCACATAGTGACGTCTTTGCAGCTTACCATTGGCTGGCACCTGTAGGGATCTTCTTATGTCCCGTCAGAAAAGTCTTTCTGACGGGACATAAGAGCCCAGAGGAGATGCTGGGAATTGGGAGAAGGACAATGTTGGTGTGAACCAGAGGATTGCTGGCAGGAGAGGGAGGTGACATCACCATGGCTACAGGGGCTTAAAGGTTCCTGGAGATAAGCAAAAATCCAAGGGCAGGGATGTAGAAGTGATGAAGGTGATTTAGGTCTCCTTGAACAAAAATGACTATAGCTACCACATCTTGATATGCCACACAGGTCCGCTGGATGGATTATCTTGGCAAAGGTCACCAACACAGAATGTGAGAGAAATAAACTGTTTTTGTGAAGAAATCCTATGTTTTCACTCATGAGTGAAAAGTCAGAAGCAAATGTCATATCATCTGATACAAATAACAGTTTATGTCAGCCTGTGTTTCACCAAACCTGGCTACAACTACAATATTGAATATTGTAGTTTGCTCCAGGGGTTTAAAAATAATAGATACATTGATGAATAATGTACATGAACCAGTAATTTAAGCCATGATAAATCATCATGTGTATAGATGTATGTCATACAGAACATAAAACACGTTGCATATATACTTTGCCATTCTTTGTTGGCTCATTAATAACATATTTACATAAAACCTGTACTGGTTCCTCCTGACTCACATGTATAGGCAGACATTGCCCTCTGCTGTGCTGAGATGGTAAAACCAGGTTTTACAGTTGATTAATACAATTATTTCATTTTTAAAATGTAAATCATGACAATCAATTTAAACTTCAAATGTATTGTGTTTGAAACTCTTTATGTAAATTAGCAAGACCCGAAAATAAAAGCATTATTTTTTAACGAATTAAATCTTATGTTGAAGATGATGACTTATGATAGTTTTACTCGATCACTACTTTCTCTTCCCAGTGCTGAGTGAAGAATTACTTTACTAACTCTTTAATTTAATCCTATTAAACACAAACATACAATATTCACAGCAATCTACTATCACAGTGTTTATTCACAGCCAGGGGCGCCATAAAGTTGGGAAAAGTTAGGACAATTCCAGGGGCCCCAGAAAGTAGGTAAAAACTAAATGTTTTTATTATATTATATAAACCATCATCATTAAATATATATATTTCAAATATAATAATACAATTCATTATCTTTGTTTTTACTTGTTTTTGGCAATAAAAGTTAAATATCCCCACTGACCAAAAAGATAACATCCATGTTGACTGACCACCCCCCTGTATCTGCATGAAATTGTTTGGTCCTGCCTTAGCGGATTTATCGGTGACGGTGTTTAGTTGCAATCTGTAGATGAGCCAGAAATAGCGATCACAATGCCTCCCATTTCCAATAAACAAAAATCTGGTTTTCAGAAAAGGAAAGAGAGGAAAGGCAAAGGAAAGGGTGTCAACCTGTAACCCAGTTTTTCACCAAGAAAGGTGGGTAGCCTAAAGTCTGTGAATGATATCACTCTAATACCACTGGTATTAACCTGTTGGCTTAATGTCCATAGTGAAATAAGATAGCTAGCTACAGACT
>JAODUH010054561.1:0-15020 GCA_027564835.1 Typhlichthys subterraneus
CATTGTTCATAAAATCAATGAATAATTGTGATAAATAATCGCGATCTCATTATTGATCAAAATAATCGGGATTAGCAATTTGGCGATAATTGTGGAGCCCTAACACCTACACGAAATGACAGCATCAACAATGTTCTCATTCCTATAAATCAGTCAACTTGTGTTATGCTTGAATTGGCAATCACATTATTTTGTGACTGTTAAGAGAAACAATGCCCATCTCTCACCTGAAACCCCTCCCTAACCTGACCAACACTGCCCTGGCTCTTAAATGGGAAGACAAAGTAGTGAACACCACTGACCACAACAACATCCTTGGCTTCGCAATGCATTTCCAATGTGTGGGGCAGAGCTACACTCTATTGCACTGAAGGAGAGATGTTTTTGTTTTGATTTGAGTTCAAAGTTATCAAGCGTTCTGGAGAACGACCCTACCTTTAATAGGAAAACGTTCTTTCTCAAGGAGGTATTTGCATGTTTTTACAACTCTGGTGGATCATGTTGAAACAATGGAAAATAAGCATGAAAAATAAAAAATCCTGGTTCATGAGAATGAAGCCATTGATTCCCATCCAGCTTGTTAACAAGAGTGGGCAGGATGCTTCTGCTGCTGCCGTCATACTCTGTAAAATGACGGAAGGAACTGGCCCTCTTGTGCTGAATGCCTGCTGCACACAACCCTTGGGCCTACCCTGCACAAACAGCTCCTCTATCTCCAGATGTCTTCACATTCGCCCCAGGCACCCCTGGCAGGGTTGTGGTTGGCCCGACTGAATTGGGAATACCACCGAAATAGTACATTATTCTTCAATGCAAATCAGATATTTAATAATCTAACAAAATCTAATTTCTTGAGCAATACATGCAATTTCAAGGAAATATACACTTCTGCTGAAGTGAAAGCTGTGTGTGTCTTCCACCAATGGGCAAGACAAAAACACATTCAAGATCTAATATCTTGCATGCTGGATACAGTATTGGCATTGGCAGGTAAAGATAACTGCTACATGTTACACAGGAGTTGATTATTCCAGCCCATCCTGGGAGGCTTGCCCATGAGTTACTTCCCTTCTCCTGCCCCATCCACCCTGTACGGTGTGTGAAGATAAACAGTGTAGAGTGAACAACATTTTCCATATGCCAACACTGCAGCAATAACAAAACGTCGGTGTACTGTGTTGGATATGTCGTCAGTATGGTCAGTATTAAAGTCTGTATTCAGTAGTTAACATGGGGTCAATCAATGTCTGCTTTATTTCAGGTTCTCTTCTGAAATGTAAGACACAGGTCAGCATTGTATCCTTTAATGCAAGGAGACACTGTATATTGTACATCTATGCAATGTATATTTTCTGCCATTTACATTTTTGGAAGAAAATTAATTTGGGATCAAATCATTTGGAGGACCCCCTACAGGACCTCGGAGGACCCCCTATGGGTCCCGGACCACATGTTAAAAGACCTCTGCTGTACATGTACAGTATAATTATATGCTATGGGCTTATGGAAAGGTGAGGTTATTTTTAAATAAACTATGGTCAAATGTCTTCTCTTTGCAGTGTCTATATAGCGCCTTATGTGCATGGTTTAAATAATCAGTGATATCTATAAATGGCACTTGTCCAGTTCAGAATCATAAGAAAGATGACACGTAATGTTACGTTAGACTAGGTTCACGTAGGCCTTTCGGACAGTTTATGATTCAACTGAAGGCGATGGCCTCCAGTGAAGTTACAAATTTATGTTTAAATTATATAGCCTCCTTCTGTTACAGTTCTTAGTCAAAAATAAAACAGTCTACAATCTGGAAGCAATTACAATACAGATAATGTTCTAATCGAGTCAACCCCAAGGAAATGTATACAACTGTATCAACGAGGTCCCATTTTACATAGTATAATCTTATGGTAGGAATAAAGCAAAGGCATTTCAGGTAGTCTACTAATAAAGATCACGATCAGAAAGAACCCTAAACATTTTGAGAAAATGTGTGCTTCCCACTTTCCTCCTCTCAATATTTAAACATTTGGGTCCAAGTTAGAAAAACTGACCTGGATCAAATCAGGTATACCAACTTGCAACATGCTGTGGGTTTAACTTGCAGTTAAATTAACCCACCAGGAATTGAGTAATCTCTCAATTGTTGCTATTAACAAGAAAACATTATGTTTTTCTTTAGATGGCAGGAACAGTCAAATACAGTATGTTCTGAAAACAGACAAAAAACCTGCTCAGAATACCTTTGTTGGATGAGCACAAGCCACAAGTAATTTAGTGCACAGCCCAACTGAGGTTTTACATTTTTCACAAAGTAATCATTTTCAGGAATGCTCTCTTGTGCCCTCAAACTGTTTACAAGTAGCTCCCCCTTCTTCCAACAAGCCCAACCTTGCAGAAGAGCTGGCTTGAGACAAAGGCAGGCAGATTTAGGTGCCTCCTTTGAGTTTTACCTGTGGTTGGAAGCTTCACTGTAAAGCACTAGACCCATGGGCAGTGCGACAGTGTGAAGCACAAACAGAAGCTAGGATCCATTGCCAGCAAACACACAAACATCAATATGTCATCAAAATGGTATCGCTCTCGAGTACAATGCGGACATGGACTTGGCATGAAGACCAATGATCCCACACACATTCACTGGAAAGACCACTCTGATCAAGGTCACAACTAACAGTGTGAACATTTTAATCAAGTAAAGTGATTTCTGACAATGACTAAATCTACTGTGTTAAGTCAATAAAAGAGAACAAGAAAAAATATATACTACACCACCCAAGGAAGTTTGGCTTTCACAAGTACCACACTAAATATTGGCTACACATTGATAAAGTAATTTGTCAGAATTACCTGAGCTTTATTTATAGCATGGAAACTAATAAAAGTATCTGACCTAAGGTAAACAACATGACAATTATACAATGTTCTATTATTTGCAGACTGTCATTCAACATTATAAAACATGTCAAATAGGCTAGTTAAGAGCCTCTTCGATGGAACCACAAAGGAACATGACGCATGCAGCTAAGGCAAATAACTTCTAAATCATGTCACAACTATTGCCAAAGCTAAACCAAGGGAAACAAAGTGCCAATAGCCCCAAGACTCTTAAACGGCAACATTCTATGATTAATTAACAGTACATTGGTATATGTTATCTGCTGATGATGGTACTGTAGATGAGTTAATGTTAAATGTGCTATCCACCAGTAATCCGCAAATCATTTTAAATAAAGAGAGCTTTCTGACGACCACTAGAAAATTAAGTGTTCATTCGACACACCCTAAAGTGAACACAGTGGAAGTAATGCATTTGATATTAGTATGATGAATGGGACCAGGATATTTGTAGCCTCACAAACACTACACTAGATGTTTCACAATTGTTATATTTCTGGCTAATTATTGGGGAGCAGAAACAACTAGAGACAATGGCCATCATTTATTAAACGTGCGTACGATTCAAATCTGTGCATACAATCATTTGCAAGCAAAAGCTTGGAATTTATCAATTTGGATCGATTTAGACATGGGCGGTGGCAACAATCAAATATCAAGTCAAGTCTCTACTCGTGTACGCAGGTTTTTATGTTTTTAAACCATAGGCTGATTCTGACAAGGCATTCAAGCGTAGCCTATATGCGTTCACATATTGTATGTATATGTAGCACGATGGCAAAATGTTAGATTTTGGTAAGACCAGCCTGGTCAGCAGGAGGAACTGTGCCCTATAGCCTGCATGACATTGAAAGGTAACAACATCATTTTGGCCTATGGGGTTCTGCATATACTTTATAGCGCAAGGGTGTTATTTGATGATCCAACACTGACAGAATCTAGTTGATATGGCCAGAGAGCAATAGCCTATGTGCGAGCTCAGCACAGGCTCAACATGGGGCTCCGCTAAGGAGTCAAAGCCTCATTCATTGCTTCTAAAATGTTTGGCAAAACAGAAAATGTAACATTAAACATTTTTGTGCTATACGCTTCTCGGGTTCTCTTTCTTAAAGGCTGAGCACCACTGATGTCTCTGATTTGGCCTATCTGATGAATCATCATTAAAAATAAGCAATAAAACTATCCAAACATCTAATAAATATTAGGCTATCGCATATAAAATATAGGCCTAGCCTAAGCTACATTGTGGCAGCCAGCCAGTGCTTGGGTGGAGGGTGCAACTAGTAGCTGTTTCTGCTCTTCCCCTTGTTGGAGTGAATCGGACAAATATGTCTTATTTGACGTACAGTATTACGAATTTCAATGTCGTAAAAATGCGAGGCCTCTAAATCCAGCAAATTTAGGAGTGTGGTATTTATGACTACTGTTCTCCACCGCCATATTTATCAACGCCCGGTTATTTTTACGCTGAATTGGCGAGATACGAACGGTTTCATTAATCAAACATGAATGCTGTGCTAAGATGAATTCTGCGCTCCAATCTGCGCTGGTTTCCACTAGGGATGCACGGATCTGGATTTTCTTTTGGCCGATACCCATTCCTGATTTTCAGTCTACAAAATTGGCCGATACAAATACCGGTTTGATACTTTTTATATACATTAGTCATACATTTAAGAATTGTTTGCTCCCAAAACATTTTTACTCACTGTGAGCAAATTTTTCACTCCACCTGCAAGTCATGCACCTATTTGTAAACTGCACAATTGTGGCTAAAATATGTTTTGTGCAGTGTAAAAGTTCTCATGAATCATTAAATATGTATTTCTTTGATACATTATTTTACAAAAATAATGTAAACATTGAGTGGCCTATATATACAGACAACATGTACATTTCGCTAGGTTGGGATTTTGTTGTTAGACTTCTGGATGGTCTATAACACCCTGTTCGAACATAAGGATGCTCATAAGTGTACGTGGTACCAGAGCACCCTAGGTCAAAGGTCGGTGATCAATTTTGTGGTAGTTTCATCTGATCTGAGGCCACATGTTTTGGACATGGGTGAAGAGAGGCTAATGACCACCATCTGGTGGTGAGTTTGGTCAAGGGGTAGGGGAAGACTCTGGACAGACCTGGTAAGCCCAAACGGGTACTGCAGGTGAACTGGGAACGTCTGGAGGAGGCCCCTGTCCGTGAGATCGTCAAGGCACACCTCCGGCGGAGCTTTTCTGGCATCCCTCTGGAGGTTGGGGACCATTGAACGCTAGTGGGCAATGTTCAAAGCTTCCATTGCTGAAGCAGTGGTGGAGAGCTGTGGTCTCAAGGTCTTAGGGGCCTCAAGGGGCGGTAACCCTTGAACACTGTGGTAGACACCGGTGGTCAGGGAAGCCGTCCGACTGAAGAAGGAGGTCTTTCGGGATATGTTGTCTCAGAAGACTCTGGAAGCGGTTGCAATGTACCGACGGGCCCGAAGTGCTGCAGCATCTTCCATAGCAGAAGCAAAGCAGCGGGTGTGGGAGAGGTTCGGAGAAGCCATGGGGAAAGACTTTCGGTCAGCACCAAGTGTTTCTTGAAAACCATCCGCCACCTCAGGAGGGGGAAGCCTCCAAGCTGTGCGGTAAGGATGAGACACTGTTGACCTCCCCTGAGAAGGTAATTGGGAGGTGGAAGGAACATTTTGAGGAACTCAAACCTGACTCTATGGAGACAGAGCTGGAGGCTGATGGGGCATCATCGTCAATTTCCCTGGGGGAGGTCACTGAGGTAGTCGAAAAACTCCAGTTGCAAATTTCCGGGGATAGATGAGATCTGTCCAGACATGCTAAAAGCTTTGGATATGGAGGGGATGTCTTGGATGACATGCCTCTTCAACATTGCGTGGAAGTCAGGGACAGTACCAAAGGAGTGGCAGACTGGGGTAGTGGTTCCCCTCTTCAAAAAGGGGGACCAGAGAGTGTGTGCCAATAACAAGGGTATCACACTGCTTAACTCCCTGGTAAAGTCTACTCCATGGTGCTGGAGAGGAGGGTTCGGCTACATGCGTTTTGTGGATCTGGAGAAGGCATATGACGGGTCCCCTGGGAGATACTGTGGGAGTATAGGGTGAGGAGGTCCCTTTTAAGGGCAATCTAATCCCTGTATGCCCAAAGCGAGAGCTGTGTAGGGATTCTCTTCAGTAAATCGGACTTGTTTCAGGTGGGAGTTGGTCTCCGCCAGGGGTAATTACAAAGGTTTGTAATATTCATGGACAGGATATCGAGGCGTAGTCATGGTGGGGAGGGGTTGCGGTTTGGTGGCCTGGGGATCTCATCGTTGCTTTTTGCAGGTGATGTGGTCCTGATTGCATCATTGGTCTGTGACCTCCAGCACTCACTGGATCGGATGAGTGTGAAGGATGAGGATTAGCACGGCAAAATCTGAGGCCATGGTTCTCAGCAGGAAACCGATGGAGTGCCTACTCCGGGTAGTAAATTAGTCCTTACCCCAAGTGAAGGAGTTCAAGTACCTCGGGGTCTTGTTCGCGAATGAGGGGACATCGGAGCGGGAGATTGGCCGGAGAATAGGAGCAGCGGGAGCGGTATTACAATCACTTTACAGATGGTGGACAGTAGTTTTCAGATGATAAACACATTTTTGCAACCTCTTCCCCATTTTCCAGGATTGTTATGGCATTTTCCATCTTCAGACGAATACAAATAATTTTCTGACAGAAATACAAATAGTGGGCTCTCTACACATCCATAATAGTTGGACATATTAGATTTCACTGAGCTCGAAGTAGGGGTCTGGATAAACCATGGCACCACTATTCACCAGTCCAAGAATAATTTCCCTGTAAAATTAAGTAACGAGTTTGAATTAGTAATTTCTTTAGAAATTGCACTATGTTCCTTTTGTGATTTTTCCTGGTCCTGAATAAAGGGAAACACTGCACTCAGTCAAGCAAGGTGTTGGTTTAGTTGGTCACACAAAAAACCCCACTGTTCACAACTGATCAATCCATCCTCTCTTTTCCACATATCCATAGTTCTTAGATTATTTTATAACATTCAAGAGATTTCAAGAGTGTAGGAGCTTTTCTCAATCAACAAAATATTCAAACCATTATTTTAACTTCTCTTGGCACTACGCAGCACACACTGAAGATACCTTGTGACAGTCAGAATGCAAACAAGCTATCAAAACTTGCCACCAGCAAGAAGCATGATAAATTCTACACACCTTCCCACAATGCCATGCTATGTTAATGCATGCATACTCAGGGAGGACTAAGGTGTCAGGCTTCAGGCTTCACCACTAGACAGGCAAACACACCCAAGCTCATACCCATCATTTGAGGGATTTGATGCCCTTAACCTGCTAGGCTGGAAGGCTTGGTAGAAAGCTGTGGATGGGTTCCTGCATTTCAATAGAGGAGAAAAGGACAAAGACAGAAGAGTTACGTGTAGGAGTGTGTGTGTGAGAGACAGTGAGCGAGCGTGAGAGAGATGATGCCTATGACACGCGATGCAGATGATAGGATTTTGATTAGACTTGGCTAAACAGTCTGTCATGTGGACATCTTAAATTAAGTAAACCATATGGATAATTAGGTAGATAAATTATGTAAACAATATAGCAATACTCAATGAAATACAAAATTATAGAACTATAAATCAGATAGTTTCCCTAGAACTAAAGAAGGTTGCCAATCAACAAGGCCTCTATCCACAACTACAGGACATTCCTCATTGTCAGGTGATTTAGAGCAGAGTTTTCATTAGCACCACTGGCAGATTTATCTAAATCGCCGCCCTGAAGGTCAGGCCTTCAGTGTTACCTCATTAAATAGCAAAGTGTGTAGGCACTGTATATTTTAGAGGAAAGTAAACAGGGCTGTCATATAGCAGATGGAGCAAACATCAATAGAAAAAAGGTTTTCTTGTGGTGGGGACAACACTATTAAAGTGGAACTGCACCCAAAGTCTGAGCCTTAACTCCAGTACGATTACTTAGTTTCCAGCTCAAAAAACATATTTCAGGGTGCAGTTACACTTTTCTGATGTTGACAATGAATATTTATGTGTTCATAAAATGGCAGTGTTTCCCCTATATGTATACAGCAGCGGCTGTGTGCCAGTGCTGGATAATGCCCGTCACTGCTTCGTGGAGAGAATTAGAGGAGAGGGCTCCGTCTTCATAACTATTTTGCGCTACAAACGCTTCATATCAAGATAAATTCACACCTGCAACAGCACTGCAAGATGAGTGTTTTCAGATTGACAGTCAGACAATCAAAAACAACCAAGAACAGTAAAACATTTGATAATGTCAACAGCACAATTACAAGAAGCAAGGAGCCCTTCGCCGTGCATGTTGTAATTGTAATTTGTCGCACATATTTTACTCGCAAATGCAAATAAAATTGTTGTTGTGCGAACATAAAACATTAAGTGCGTGTGAATTCGAAGCACTGTTCCCAGCTCAATTATGCATAGTTTTTAAGTCCCCGACCGTCCACAATGACAAGCACACTAAAGACCCATTTATGCTTCTGCGTCAAACTTATGTCTTGTCTACGGCGTAGCTTCAAGATGTTATGCTTCTGCGTCAGTCAAGCATACGGCGTACCTGTGCGCGTGGACTGCACAGGCGATTGAGGCGAAGCGACAAAATGCGATGCCATGTTCGCTGCCTGACAACAAGGAAATCCTAGATAAATCCCCCTCTGGTTTGAGACAGAACACTAATAACACTAATATTTTGAAATAAGCATATAAAAATATTTATTTCAATCGAAACTCTTAGTTCAGGGTTTCCCAATCCTGGTCCTAGAGGGCCGCTGCCCTGAATGTTTTAGATGTCTCCCTGCTCCAACACACCTGATTCAAATGAAAGGGTCGTTATAACAAGCTATTAATTTCAATCATCTTTGTTGGAGCAGGGATAACTTTTCATGCTCGGAGGGTTAGAAGATGTGTGACTGCGATCAGCTAACAAGCGTTTGCATTGCACTGCACGTTTGTGTGCGTGCAGTTACGATAGAAACCTATTTTTAGATTACAAAATTACATGAAGCTACTACTGTATGAAGTCACGTAATATGATCTAGTACTACTACAATGTTTCATATGCTATTAATCTAAATAGGAAGTTATACGTAACATGTCTATATAATTCCTTTAATCTAGCCTAGGTAATGTTTTGGTTGTGTTTTTTTTTTTTCTAGTCGGCACCAGAATTACTGTATTTAGTTTTATTTTTGAAAATAGTTACTTTTTCTTGTTCACTGGGTCAGTCAGTCTCTCCCTGTCTGCACTCGAAAAACGTTAATGGTAAATAGACTGCTTTTATATAGCGCTTTTGTCTCACATTCACACACAGACGGTGATTGCTGCCATGCAAGGTGCGACCAACCACTGGGAACAGTTAGGGGGGTAGGGGGTTAGGCATCTTGCTCAAGGATGCTTACAGGTAGGTCAACACCGGGGTTCTAACGACCAGAGCACTCGACCATCCTGTCCCCCCTTACAGCTGTTGATGCTGTAAGATGAAAGTGCGTTGGATTCAACGCTTTCAGAGTGGCGAAACTGCAGGGCCAGACATGGCTCACAGCGGTGAAAATAAACCGATGGTCACTAACTAAACTTTTGAAGCGCAGATAGAAAACGCACTCACCTCTTCCTTGTTGGACACAGCAGGTACCAGTATGGTAGCTACTAGCTAATCAAACGAATGTGAAAAATTTCAATGTGGTTCAAAGTGTTTACCTTACAATGAATAGCCTGAAAATATAGTTCCTTGTTGGCTAATCTATGGATGTATTGTAACAACAAGGCATGCTTTTTTTTCATTAAAGCTGAAACAACAGCTTTAATGCATATTGTTCGGTGCTAGAACTCTACGGACCGCTGTTCAGTGTACTATTGAGTGGGGACCCATTAGCGTACCCTTCTTAGAAACAAACTGAACACTTTCAAAGAGTTAATTATCCACAACTTACTCTCTTTTAATGGCAACAATGACACGGCTGAATAGCATAATCTGCATACACTACATGTGTGTGCGTGCGTGCGGTGAGCGTGCCGACAGAAATACTGGTAGCTCAGCTAGCCTCTCACCGGTTGTAACGTAGCAGCAGGTCATTCTACACGCTAAATATTATTCTTTAACAGAATAATTAATTGAAATAACGTGGGGTAAAACAAGGTGAGATTGTCCACTAGTTAATAAATCACGGACAGCATCTTTCTCTCGGACAGATAAAAACATTTAATAAAATGAGATGGGTTGCATTTCATATAATTTGGTTATCATGCAAGCCTGGACACGATTGGCATTTGGCAGTTTGTGCTTCGTTCGTAATTCAAATGAATTAATACAAACATTTATCAAAAATTGTTTTTAATCGAGATAAATTACATCGCCCAGCCCCATCAGCAGTGTGCTTTCTGAACCAGAAGGTAAATATACAGCATATCACGGAATGCAATTATACGTCTCACAACCCATTAACAGGACAGCAGGCTGTGGGATTAAAGGTCCTGTAGATTTCTCCCAGTAAATTCAATAAAAAAAATAAAAAAAAACAAGCAAACATTTCTGTAAAACTAGAAATTCAACATTAACATTCATGGATCCATGTGGACTATGCCTACTGCACAAAGCCTATACCAACGGCATTATTTGCAGGTTCAATTGTTAAAACAGTTACACAATGTGTGTGTATGTATAATTTCTCTCTCTCCCTCTCGCTCTCTCTCTCTCTCTCCTGATTGAAGTGAATAATGTATTTAATCCTGGTCATCCTGGAGCTGTTATGTTAGATTCCAGAAAACAAAAAAAATCAAGGCTGTGTGAAAAATTCTCTCATCCCAATACCATTTCAGTATAATGCTTGTACACTAGAACAGTGTGATTACTTAATGGATTTGTGAGAAAACCAGTGTTGATGTCAGTCAGGTAAACAAGTTTCAGTAATCAGTGATTCAGGGCTAGGTAGTTATAAAGTACATGTTCATTATTTATCACCGCCCTTTATAACCTAGGAGCACATTTTAACCAAGTATTATGCTTATAAAGGAGGAGACAGGGAGAATATTACTCAAGGATGCTTACAAGAAGGCCAGGTACGCTTGAAGCCACTCATTTTAGGGACCCTAATCAGTAATGATCAACCTGCCCCCTTTACAGATTGGACATGCCAAGGCAAGGCAATCCCAAATACAGAGAGCATAACATGCAGCATGGTAATTCTATACTAAAAAGAATTGTGTTCAGTTGTCAATTCGTGATTAAGAACACACAAACGCCTTACTCGTTTCCCCATTGAGACCAAACAACCCATCAAGTGACAATGTTTTAGAAAAGAAAGATAAGTAGTTCAGTTCAAATTGCACCATTAAGCTCAATGAAACCTATAGTTTCACATCTGAAAACAATTA
Source organism: Typhlichthys subterraneus (assembly GCA_027564835.1). Classification (NCBI taxonomy): domain Eukaryota; kingdom Metazoa; phylum Chordata; class Actinopteri; order Percopsiformes; family Amblyopsidae; genus Typhlichthys; species Typhlichthys subterraneus. The sequence continues at coordinate 11,322 of JAODUH010054561.1, forward strand.
TTGTCTCATGATGATGACTGCTCAGCAAGAGATTATCAACCAGATCATATTGAGTTACAATGTCACAATTCCTAAATTGCACATACGCAGACCGGTACTGGAAACTGTCACGACTCAACAAGATGTTGGTTATTACATAACACGATTAGTGATGCCAAACACACAAAACAGGTTATATAACTTTGACAATATAATTGGTAAATGATGGAGCAAGCCCTTGATGTATCTCAGAAGCTCAAAACAAGTTAACACAAACCACTGTACTTTGGCATGTATTCAAGTTGAAGAACAAGAGCTCATGTAAAGGTTACGCTTTAGAAACATGTTTCACTTCCAAAGTCTAGATCTTTTGCTTTCTCCCTCTCTCAGACATGGTAAGATCCCCAACATTGCAGGTTTCATCAAGGCAAAGTGCTGCAACAAATGCTATTACAGACAAGTGTGGCTTTATCAGACAGGGGGGTAGATGTTTTCATCAGACACACAAACAGGAAGAAGTGGCATCCATGCACATATATGAACTATATAGCCATATGCTATTGGTACCACACTGTCTCGCTGTGCAGAGATGTTTACGGCTGAGGCAGGATGCTGGGGCAGGGTGAGTCAGCGTGATGGGCGACGAGATAAAGCACTGAGGTGGAGTGCAGGTAGTGATTAGGCTGTGGGAGAGGCGAAGAGCCTGAATGGTTTGGCAGGGCCGTGGTCTCTGTACGGGAACAAGCCTGCTGCCAAGGTACGTTCCATGTGAGCAACTCAACAAACTACCATACACCAGCTCATGCCACGGCACACTCCTCGGGGGAAGTGCAGTTAGAGCTTGTCGACAGGCACACCGGGGGAGGACAGCCTTGCCAAACCTCTACATGAGGAGATGCAGAGGAAGGGAGGAAACCTGACTCACTCAAACAGACCAGTGTGAAGAAACCTATTCGACCCATGTACGCCTGCCCTTTGAACTGCGGAAAGCAGACTTCAACACTTGTGCAAAGACTGACGAAAATATAGTGTTAAGAAGAGAATATCACACTGATGTGAAGGTGCTCTAAGCACACAGTAATCAGTGTTCACCTCATACACATAACTGTTACTAAGACACCATGAGCCACTTCATGATGTGAGCTGGCCTGGCCACCATTTCAGGAGGTACACAAGTCACCCATGCATGACTGGATAGATTTCACTTATCTGGGTTTAAGTTCAATGATGCAGACAGTCAAATGAAGTCCAAAATTGGGTTTTGAAGAATGCAATTCCTGACCGAGTGATGTGTGCACTGTCTGCCCTGAAGTGACTTTCTGACTAAGGAAACACATGTAGTCACTCTCCAGTGACTTTGCCTGAGGATGCATAGTAGAGGTGACCTAATAAAACTGTGACTGAAGTGTTAATGTGCAAAGGCACGTAACAAGTACCAATACAGCATATGGTCATCATGTCTCACCAGGAAAGTAGCTGTGTCTAATGCAAACTAGAATACACACACGTTAGGTTAAAGTTTGAATAGCTGCACGAAGCTTCCATACAAATTGCTTAATTCCGAATCCATAATTAAAGTGCTCATTATGCAAAAAACTTTTTGTATATTGGTACCTTTTGAATATGCAAAGTTGGATTTCTGGCAGCATTTATGTTTAGCCTAGTAACTGCCTTATATAATGGTAGCAGGAGCTGTATAGTGGTGGCTTTTAGCCATAATTCATTATGTTAACACTGATTTTTTAATACATGCATAATAAGAAATGTGTCACACGGGAATTATATTGACAACCTTTTCAGCATGAATACAGTACAGTGGATGTTTTAAATACAGGAAGTATTAGCATCATGTTTTAAATGGGTAACTATCTCCAACACTAAACCAATAAATGCCATCTACCAATCATGAAAATATTCTGGCTTTGTCCCAAGATCTTCTCAGTTGTGCTTTCAAGGAATCCCTTAAAGCCGATCCATAGTGTTTAAACTTAGTGGTCTAAAAAGTGGAAAAAATAAATATATTGGCTAAAGACAGATTTGAAGGTAAATACAGGCTAAAGTGGTTCCTTGACATAACAGGGTCAATGTTGAGCATGCGTAACATCATTGGGGAAAGAAAATGTACTTGGTGCATATCATAAAGTTCAAAAGGCTTGCTAACCGTACGCATAATAAACATTGCGTTATCAGAAGTACTACAGTAATAACTCAAGGTTTATGGTCAGTCACATACAACCTTGCATTGCAATTAAGCTAGTAATTCAGGAGATGATAACAGGCTAACTGATTGAACTCTCTACAATAGACATGCGTTGAAACTTTTTTCTATATTGACGATGTGAGGTGATTATGTGAACCAATACATTAGGTAAGGTAAGTGAAAAAGAGGTTACTGTTCTAGTCAACCACCATGACTCACATCTGTTTATTTGCAGGGGCTATTTGCGCTAAGACGTGGGCTAAGACGCTTCACAGCTGATGAAAGAAAAAGCACAAAATTAAGTGAGTGAAGGAAGGAACCAGAAACAGGATGTTTATGACTCATGATATAGGACTGAAAAACAGGAAAGTGAGTTCAAAATGGCTTCTGGTAGCTTATTCCACATTTTAACTTGGGTTTATCTGTTTAATGTAACCCTGCACATAGACCTGATAATAAGGCCTGATAAAACCCCTTGGACAGAGAGAAGGGTTTGGACCAGGACAGGCAGTGAATGGCTTTTTGGAAAACATCAGAGTAACAACCACTGCTAATAAAGATTGACAGGAGGAGGCCAACATGAAGCCATAAAAAAAAAAAAAAAAAAAAAAAAACACACACCACTTTGCATTCCTCTACTCTAAATCTTTTCTTTCTCTCTCACTCTTAATTCAGTCTCTCCCAGACCTGAGCAGTCTTGATTTTGGGAAGACAGAATTAAAGCTAAACTAATGCTAGCACCAGCGTGGCAGATTTGTCGGTGACACCAACAATGAGGGCCAGTGAGAGGACAGATAGGGTAAGGATGACTCAATCGCAGCTGCTTGCCGTGCTTTCCACACATCCACATGACTCGCTGCATAGCCATGCCGGGCTCTGAGGAGGCCCTGGGCACTGAAACCTTCTTGTGTGAGTCCTGCTGTCTTCTGTGGGGGTCTGCTTGGCTGCAGCACATAGCTCTGTATTTACATGAGCATCTGGTGAGCTGTGCTCTAAAACTGAAGGCAATTCTTTCCACCCAAACCTCCATTCCTAACCTTAGACCAAAGTTGGCCCCAAGCTACGTGCAAAGTGTGCATACCCTCACATTTGAATGCTAGGCCACCTATAAACAGAAGAACCATGGAAGATTTAAAACAAACCTATAGACATGTCTATAAAGAGTGACTATTATACAGTACAGAATGTGACTTAACTTGAATTTACTTAATTCATTTGTGCTTTATAATCTTTACATTTTTGGACATGGGTCACATGTCCAAACTAACACTAACAATGTTTCTTTATTTGAAAGCCATTAACCATTACCCTAGAGCTGGTCCACACCAAACCAGCTTATTTCTTGTTCACTTCCTCAATTATGAGCATAAATGTGTATAGCCCATTTAGAGCCTTACAGTTACTGTAGTCAGAAATACAGAAGACGTCTCATAGTGAGGAAATGCCTGGGCTGTGCTGCTGACAGAGAATGAAATGACCTTGCAACATTCAGCTGACAGGAAGTCCGGGGGGGGGGGGGG
>JAODUH010054572.1:0-18472 GCA_027564835.1 Typhlichthys subterraneus
GTTTGAAACAATACATAATTCTCCTTCAAAGCGGTGTGACCTTTTGCAACACAATGTTACCTGGGTCTATATAAAGTCTTAATATTTATCCCAATTGGTGATCAGGTAGGAGAGATGAAGTCAAATCTTTAGCTCACATTCTCCTTACAGTCTGTTTAATCGCTTACCATTTCAGCACTTTAACTAGTAGTTAAGACGAGCTAAAGCTGGAGCCTTCCATAAATTACCCTTTGGTTTGAGGGGTTAACGTATCACGACATGATCCGGAGGGGGGTAGTGAGTCATCAGATACATTATACCAGGTTGTTTTCCAACTGCCACATGAAGTCACTCATTCAAGCAAACGAGAACGACCTGATCATAGGAAGGCTTATATTGTGTGTCTGTTGTAAAAGTAGCACAGTAGCTTCACAGAGGTGTGCTCAATCATTTAAACATTGCAGCAAGTGTGTGTGTGTGTGTGTGTGTGTGTGTGTGTGTGTGTGTGTGTGTGTGTGTGTGTGTGTGGGGGGGGGGGGGTTAAAATTAATTGCCACAGAAATGGTATCCCTTAGATGGTTGGTTAATTTATTGAATTAAATACAATGTTGCATATAACCCAGTTCCTGTGTCATTAATGTTGTTCCCAGGAGACTTGCTAAAGCAGCGGTTAGCATGTTAGCTCCCAGGGGAAACTAAAGAAGGCGCTGTGCGGTCAGCATAGAGCTTTGGCGAACAGGGAGGGGATGCGGTGGGTGAACATACATTGTAGCGGCACCCACAACCCCAGGCCAGATTGGAGTCATTACAGGGTGTTGAGGGGTTGTTTTATGACAGGGCTGGGCAGCACAGCTTCATTGAAGCTTCCCGTTTGGCTCACAAGACTCCCTGGAGCGGGTCAACGGATCTTCTGTTTTAAGACTCCCACATTGGTGGGCAAGCTTGCGCTCGTTCTCCTGCCAGATGTGAGAACGTGGTGGTGGGGTACTGCGATGTCGATCAGTGCCTGAACTCACATGGAGTGATGATATCGCCAGAGAGGCCGGCCCTCCCAAGGAGAAACCGGTTTGCATTACATTACACTGAGAAATAATTGGTTCAGTGGAAGCTCTGAGCCCATCGGTGCTAACTTTATTGTATGAAATTAATGTGGTCTTGCAATAAGGGTGGCCTTATTGTTCCAACAATTTGAGAAAACGTTTTCAAAACAAGAAGCTAATTAGCCTACAAATGCCTAGATGTATACATCAGCCAGTAAAAACTAAATAATAAACACAGCTGATGAACTTGAAACAAATACTGCTGTAAAAATAAACAGCAACTATTTTAATTACCGCAGCTCTGAAATAAAGCAATTATTTATACCCATTAGTAAACGTAGCACTGCTGACCGTCAAAATAAATCTGTAAGAAGAGTCTCCTGAGAGCCATGAGCCCTTCTCATGCCCCCATTCCAGTGTGACTTTGTCTCTCGTTTTTCACGCAACATCTTTCAAATTCTGTGTCGCAGTTGTTTGCGTTTGGCAAGAGTTCAACTTGGGTCAAATGCTCCTATGTTTCGACTATAAAATGGATAACTAGCCCTGTAATTAGATTTTCAGATGGGAGTAGTGAAACGATTAAGCCAATTCCAAACAGGGCTGAACTTTATAAAAAGGCAAAGGCACAGTAAACAAGGGAACGAAAAGTAAACCTAAGTGTAAACTAAACAGTATGGTATTTCAGCACAATTTCTAAATGAAGCCTGCTGTGTCCCACCAGAATACTATTAGAAATATATGTTAGTTTTCTGAAGTAATTTGTAAGCCTGGATTTCGAGCCTTGTTTTGTTAAAGTCGCTACTGCTCTCCAGCGTGTATAAGCCTATCAGCGGATCTCAAACAAATGTATCCTGTGAGAGCACAAATTCCACCAAGGAAACCTCATAAATATACTCTAGTTGTATTACAAATATTGACAGTGAAGAGGCGCTTTGGCCGTGGACATAGCAGAGAGAAATATCTGACTTGGCGTCCATCTTTGGCCCTCGCTCACAGTGTAAAATGTCTGTTGAATTCCTCTGGGCTATGCCTGGAACTGTAGAAGAGGGGAGTCACCCTTATCTTGATGCATAGATAAGGCCTGTTTGAGCTACAACCAGTACGATCCCCTACAAATTCATGTTTGCTGATGAAACCAGACTTTCTGCTTTAAAACAGTAGCTAGCAAATACATATCTCAAGCAGACTATAATATTTGAGAATGTTGAGTATAATCTACAGAGATACAAGCTTTCCTTAATTTTTAAGAAATAACAAACCAACAACACCATCTTGGACTGTTTCACCTTGGCTTCAAAGACGTTTGTTTTTATTAAGAAACTAAATTTTGATGTAGGTATCCCTACATTAACCAGAGAAGGGCTAGAAAGTGGTTGGCCACTACAACTCTCTCACAGGCATATAGTATTTTAAGGACAAAGCCAACAGTTAGTCTCTCAACACTTGCTTTATCCTCCGGAGACTATTAGACAAAGAACTTCCAATAGCAAAGAACTGTGGCCCTTCATGCGGGTTTCAAGAATGTAACAGACTGCAGTGGAGCTCATAAACCCCTTTTAAAGTGCCTCGCTGTGTCGATACAGCAAATTAAAAAGTGGGGGTTTGTCTCAGGTGGTAAAAAGGCGCAGGCGGATAACAGAGGCACTGACTTAACAAACGTATTACTGGCTTAAGAATTTCCCTGTTTCCACAACAATTGTTTGCATTTGTAAAGAGCATATTGGCCACAAAAGGCTCAGAAATTGTTTCTAAGATTCATATTTCATGTGAGTCTATGCTGTGAACCAAATTCCTTACTGCACAAACTCATCCAGTTTCATCTAACAGTACAGTATTAAGGCATTGTACGCCTAACCAATAACCCTAAACAACCTTGTGGGGAAAGAGAATGTCTAGCCCTATACATAATTCACCTGCTGTTCATGTTAAGGCATGCTAAAATGGACACTTCTCGTAGCTCTCTAAGCGATGCCACTCAGCTGCAGTCACAAGGCTAACAATATCTCCTTTCCCCTTCCAGTAAAACATGCTACGAGGTGTAGAGAGCGTTATAGCTATCACTGGCTGAATAGAAAACCGATACTCAGGGAAACCACCATAACACTCAAACAAAAGAAGATTTGCAGTAAACGAAGAGAAACCAGCACTACACAAGTAGGCTAAGGCTTGTTGTCTTATTGAGCAGACAAGCCGGACAAAACAGCCCATCTGTGATTAAATGTAAAGACTGGGTACAAGCTGGCAAACACAAAGCTCAATAGGGCTGCACAACTGAAGGCTATGGGCTATATATTTCTGTATTGCCGTCAGGGCAATGCCTTTTGGATTGTGATGTCCCCTCTGCAAACACAGGAGAGCAGCAAATGAAAACACAGGGACATTGCTGCAGCCCTGCCTAAAGGGAATAACACAATGCCTTTATATAACTCCAGACAAGGGCAGACACCTAGGAAACTAGATCCATCATGCACAAGCACATAAAGGCTCTAAGCACGCTAACCTGGATATATTATGTCAGGGATGATAAACAAAAATCTTATGAATGACAAATACAAAAGACAGAAACTTTCTCTTGAGATTGAACACATTTTCAAAAGAATATATCTGTAGTTGTCAGGCAGAATTATTTCAATAAATACTTTACTAATTTTGTTTATTTAAACAAAAAAAAACATACGGTGGCCTTATTTGTTAGCGCTGGTGTTTGACATTTGTGTCAAATTCACCTGGCTGACAAACTGTTTGCAATTTAAAGTCCATTTTAAACCAGAACTAAACCAAAAGTGACGAGATGGGGGGATTGGGAAGAAACTAAAAGAACTCAGACAAAAGTAGCAGGACTAAAGTCAAGGAAAACAGATCCATACACAACCCTAACTTGACTTACAGTCTCTGCTGCAGCTGTGAACCGTGACAGTTTACTGCACTCTGATGTGCTATCAAACTCAGCCAGGATTTCCTGTAGCTGTGGAAGAAACCTCCACCTAAACCCAACATTAATCCTATGCTACACTGTGCAGACTAACAACCTGGTGTGATTTAGGACTTTAGGTACTGGGTCTACTCCAGGTGTTTCTAGAATGGTCCCTGATTACACAAAAGACAACCTGGGAAGAAATATGAGCTGGGTAACAAATAACTGGGAACAGCAGGCTTAACCTACATATAACAGGCTAGTTCATGTCTGTATGGGCTGTCGATTTAAAATGAACAGATACCACATGACTAAACTCCAGCTAATACACCCAAATGTGTGCTAACAATTGTTACTTTCCCCACTTGCGGGTCAAAAGGTGCACTGAACACTCAAGACCTTGTATTTTAGCGAGGGTCCTATACTGACACGAGATGACAGGCAGCTGTAAACACGGTTGTGTCATTTCCTCTCAGATTACTCATGCATGTGGTATCATTTAGAGAATACAAATGCAAGGAATGTATCCCTCATCCTTTCTATACAGAGAGTCATTCAATACCCCAAATATGAGCTGCCCTGGACAACTGCATTTTTACGGTTAACTTATTTCACTCAATGGAACTCAATTTAATTCAGATGGCAAAAGATATTAAACATAACTTGTTCCAGAAAATATTTCAACAGAAATGCATTGTTATTTTTTCTCTTGGTTTTTTAATTGACCTACTCTGGCAGACACAGAACTTCTGAAATAGAAAACAAGAATTTTGAAGAAGACGTGCATAAAATAGGCGTATAATCAAACCCAGCATGTGTTACCCAAGTCTCCAGAAAAGGCATTGGTACAATGCTAAAACAGGGAGAAAATGTAGCCTGTGTGTGCTTCTTATACAGGGACACTTCAGAATTGCACTGCAGTGATTACAGTTCAGGTTAACTGTGCTCCATGTTAAAGCTGTCGTCTACCCACCGCAAGACAGCGAGAGTCATAAAACAAGACCCTGGACCTACTGCACATAAAAGAGGGGACCGTACCATTTTACAGCCCATAAATTAACACCCTGAAAATGGGCAGTCCACAATAACTGCCGGTTCCTTTCCACTGTTTAAAGCATTGTTGAGAATCTCTATTGCATAATTGCTATTCTAAAACTATAGTGTCCCAGAGTGGTCCAAAAGCCAAAGGAAAGAATCACGAGTGTAGGAATTCCAAATAATAAGCCTATGCCTGTTGTATGTCTCTAGTCTGTCTAATTAGGTCCTGTGCGAAGGGTCTTCCTGAATAGCAGTGATTAGCCTTCCAACAACGTCAGTTCAGATCAACCAATGCAGCATTATAAGTATTGTTGAAAGGTTTATTTTAGCTGGTCTTACATTTACTTTGCTGGCCTATTCAGTACACCATTTAAGAACTTGAATCAAAAAGGCAGCTTTCCAAAAATGTATAGGACTTGTTTATTTTACATTGTTAATGAGGGGAAACTAACATATGTTGGTATGGAAGTCCAGATTTAAGACAGGTTTATTGTACAGATTACAATCCACCTCAACAGTCGTCCTCTATTCCTTCTCTTACCCTCTTAAGAAGGTATTTGTCATGTCACTTCTTCCCCACGGTGCATGCTCTGGGATTGTCAGATATCACTCAAACACAATTTAAGTTGGTTTCGAACTCATAATGTATATTTGTAAGGCCAATTCAATTGTTTTAAACATTTGACCAGTGATCATTCCAAACGCAATATAAAACACTCAAGGGTCACACAAGAACACATAAACATAACTCAATTATTTGACCACATCACTAAGCAACACCAGCTAATCACTACCAGCCATGTCAAAGAAACAATAATAGAGCTTGGTTTAATTAAACCAGAAATCTGTTTTGCCCATAAAGGAGTGTGTGGGTGATTGTTGTGGTTTAATAGTAATACTAATAAGAAACCATACTATAAGTAATAGTGTGGTCAGTGTCCTGTTCAGAAACTTTCTGCCTGTAATGGTATCAAATGACACTAGTTTCCAATGCAATGGTAACACTATCAACATCACCGGTGTATTCAAATGCCAACGAGCCATCGAAAGAGAAGTGTCCGATTTTAACATTAGCACTGATTTAGGATCACACCTTCCCCTGCGTAGCTCGCCAGACTAAAGAAAGACGGGCAGCTACAGTTACATATGGATTACATTTACGCAGTTTTATAGCGTGCAGCTGCGATGGGAGTAAAACGAAACGAATTACAATATACCTAGATTAAAAATACAGTCTGGTGAACTCTGCACTCTCTGTCAGATTGTATAGAATTCAGAGCAAAGAATACTGAAAGCCTGTGTGTGAGTGAGAATCATTGATTCCTCTACAGGGTATCTGTAGGGAGGACTTAATTAACACGCAATACAGTGCAAACTAGGTTTACTTACAAAGTGACTGTTCTGTTGGGGAAGGAGTCTGGAGGTAACACCTGATGGAGTTCCATATTGCTGCAAACCACTTTCCTGTCCGCCATGGTCGCGGGCGTCAGTATTTTCCCAGCGCTCTTTGAACGTTCATCATATGATTTACAATCAGATGATGCCGTCAAGCCCCCGACACTCAGTAATACAATCAGAAACAGCTGCAACACATCCCCCTTCATTTTCCAAATGTCTACAAATCACTGCAGCAGCGTTAACAACAAAACTACATTAATATTAAGTAGGACGGCCGATGAAGTGTTTACAATGGTAAACCGGGTTCAAAAGATCCGCTTAAAGACAAAAATATAGCATTTGGCATGTTGTGAACACCACTCGGTTCAAGTAAACATTGTTCATCCATGTATTGCAAAGGATTCGCTTTATTCCGCCGAATTTAACCCGACATAGGTACCCTCCTTTGTTTGCAGCACGGTACACGTATAAATCCATTCCGTCGTTTATAGCTCTTCATTTCCTTGCCGGGGGGAAAATACTATCCAGAACCCTGTATGTAGCTTGTTTGATGATAGAAAAGGAACACTAACTATTCAAACATATACATATTTTGTTGGCCATAGCGCGAATCCATGTGAGCGTGTTGCCTGCTTTCCAAACGCAGACAGTCGCAGGCATACACCAACTTCAGGAAACCTGATCGAGCTTTCCAAACTTTTTCAGGGGTCTTCTCCGGAGCACTTTATTCCAGCAGCGCAAACAAGAAAAATGAACCAGCCCAAGTCATTGCAAAGCCTCAATATTTCCCTGGGAACCGTTCTCCCACTTTACCTGAAGAAGAAGAAGAAAAAACAGGATGCCAGAAAGTGCATTATAAGTTGCATTGTAGCATAAGTAGAATTGACTATAGATTTCTCGATCATCGATATAAAAATGACGGTCTCTCTCGTAAAACAGCCAAATCACAGCCAGTCTTCTATCCATTGAGAACTCTTCCGCGGTCTTGCCCCGGGCTCCATGTTGCATATTCGAGTCGTGACGTCACGCAGCCATTCACTCCAGAGCGCTAACACAAAAGGAAAATATTGCGGGCAAACCATAGGCGCAATGTAAATACAATAAAATAACAAATTCAAGATACAATCACGGAGATCATATTTCTTTATTTGCATTAATACCTTAATTAATAGAATATATGTCGTGCTTTCCATGTGTTTATAGCATATTATTTTGGTATCTATTTTTCCTATTGGCCTGCTAAATTGAATAACATCAGGAATATAAAACGTATGGACATTTTATGGACATACAACATAGGCTAATTTGCCAGAAGACAATTTAGATAAAATATATGTCACTGAAAATTTCGTATACGTTAATATAAAAGTACAGCAAAAAGTGAACGTGTTTCTCAAAACAAATTGCGCGGTGCGCAACTGACACGCGCGAACTTTTGGCATACGCAGCCCTTCTACTAGCTGATATGATTATTAACCTTATACTTTGGACCCGTGTTAGCTATCGTATGGGGTTGTTTAAAATAATTTAACATACCGTCTTGATTAGTGAGACAACAAATAACATTTTTATATTTTTTGTCTAAGCCTTTGTTTTGGCTTCTTCCACCATGTTTCCACGTGATTTCGCATGGGGAGCAGGTACATCAGCTTATCAAATAGAAGGTATGTAAACATGGCCAACATAAGTGAACTGTTTAACATTGCAAGTTTACACAAGACGTTTACAACAGTGCTGCCGCCCTCTGACACAAACGAGGTGAAACGCATGCTGAACTGTCTTGTTTAATTGTTTAGGTGGCTGGGATGCACACAATAAGGGAACAAGTATCTGGGATGTATTCTGTCATTCTGAGAATGGACGAGTTTTCGAGGACCAGAATGGCGACATCGCCTCTAACAGCTATGGAATGTGGGAGAAGGACTTGAAGTGTATCAAACAGCTTGGACTGACACACTATCGTCTGTCTCTCTCCTGGGCCCGCCTTCTGCCGGATGGGACCACACAGAATGTGAATCACCAAGGTATTTATTTAGTAGCATGCAGGAACCATCGGTTGTATGAAAACCAACACACAAGCAAGAGCTCTCTGATTTTCCTTCTTTCCTGTGTTCAGAAATTATCTCTACACTGCACCAATTGTAGTTATTGTAGAAACATTTAAAACATACAATTTTACCTTGGTTTACCCTTAATAAAAATGTACATTGTCCCCAACAGGTGTGCAATACTACAACAAGGTTATTAATGATTTGCTGGCCTGTAATGTGTCACCAATGGTAACCCTTTACCATTTCGATTTGCCTCAAACTCTTCAAGACCAAGGAGGCTGGAAATCACCAGCAATTGCATCCGTCTTCAACAGCTATGCCCAGTTTTGCTTCCAAACGTTCGGGGGCCGCGTCAAACTGTGGCTCACCATCAACGAGCCATACATATGCGCTAAATTGGGCCACGAAGACGGCACTCACGCTCCCGGGCTCAAGGAGCCGGGAACCACGGCCTATCTGGTGGGTCACAACATGCTACGTGCTCACGCAATGGCCTGGCATAGTTACAACACATTATTTAGGTCAAAACAAAGAGGTGCGGTGTCGCTGGCACTCAACAGCGACTGGGCCGAGCCATTAAACCCGGCCAGCACTGAAGACTGCATGGCCACGGAACGTTACCTCGCGTTCAGTCTGGGATGGTTTGCCTGGCCAATATTTGTCACGGGAGATTACCCGGAAATAATGCGGTCTGCTGTTGACGCCCAAAGTAGGAAACTTGGTTGCAAGGGCAGCTCTAGACTGCCCAGTTTCAGCGAAGACGAACCTGGTGTTTTGGGCACCGCTGACTTCTTTGCTCTGAACTACTACACGTCACGCAAAGTGGTGCATAGAGGAGGCTCTGAAATGTCTTTGAAGAGTGACCAGAAGGCAGAAGGGGTATTGGATCAATCCTGGCCATTGTGTGGGGTCTCCTGGTTAGCTGTGGTACCATATGGCCTGAGAAAGCTTCTCAAGTACATCAAGGTAAAGAACTATACTAATCTTGGCAAACTAAATTCAAATAAAACATGCATGCATTCGTTTGAAATGTTGCAATGAACAAAAGCTGTTATTTGGGCTGAAAACCCTCTGATGCCCAACATTTAGTGTACCTGCTCTTGTGACTTTTCAGTCACAGGCCATTAGGTGGAGCAGGGCGACAGGCTGTCACAAACAAATTCCACTTAAAACACTGTTAAGTCCTGTCCCACTAGCTTGACAGTCTTGATCAACTGCTTAGCTGACGGACAACAACAACAACATCTGCCATGTGACTTTGCAGGAGACGTTTAACAACCCTGCGGTCTATATTACGGAGAACGGTTTCTCTCAGGTTGGCCCGGTGCAGCTTGAGGACGTCCAGCGCTGTAACTTTTACCAGGACACCATCCTTGAAGTAGCTAAAGGTACAAATATTTATTGTGAAATCATTGGTAACAAACAAATACAACGTCATTATGGTTAAAACACTTCATAAAACAATTTTTAAATCCACTTTATAAGCGAACAGTATATAGTACTGTATATATGGTACAGTATATAGCAATCTGGAGATATAATATCTTAATTCATGCAAATGCATGAATTAACAAATACTCTGGTATCCCTGTGTGTGTTCACATTGCTACCCTGACTAATCTTCTCTACACTTCATCAATTAATTTAAATAGCTTTTAAAGTTAGTTGTAGGAAAAGTATGCCCAAATCACCATAATTTTCCTGACTTAATAAGGTGTCAAGTCTTTTTTTTGAAATTGTCTCATTTGTATGACATACTTCTAGCTAAATAAATATGGCCATATTTGTCATGCTTTAGTCATGCTACAGAAAAGGTCCAAATGTGCATTCTTAAACAATAAAAAAAAAAAACCACTGCATACAGCCTTCGTTCAGCACATTTTAGTATAATTATTTTATATGCAACAGTGAATTTTGAAAATAAATCAGTGTCTTATTATTCATTAGAAAACTGAAATGCTAAATTTGATACATTGATATGATGGCTGTAACACCAAAGCTCAAGAAGGAAGTGTTCCACACAGGGAACCGTGTCTCATGTGTAACACTTGAACTAACCCGGTTTACATTTCTTGGTGCTTTGTGCCTGTTCTCTAGCTATTGGAGAAGATGGGGTCAATGTACTGGGCTATTTTGCGTGGTCACTCCTGGATAACTTTGAATGGGCAGATGGCTACAGCGTTCGTTTTGGATTGTTTCATGTGGATTTCAGACAAGAAGAGCGACCTCGAACGATATACCGATCTGGAACTAAATATGCTGAGATCATCAGGAATCACAAATATCTGAACAATCCAGGTGACGCTATCTAGAAAAAGAGGAATCCTAGTTTGATCAAATTAATAATGTCATATTAATACTTATCCAAATGGTAAATTTTAAAGTATTTTTCTCTCTTGTATTACAAAACGAGATACATGCATACATACATACATACATACATGCATACATGCATACATACATACATACATGCATACATGCATACATACATACATGCATACATGCATACATACATGCATACATACATGCATACATACATGCATGCATACATACATACATCATCATCAAATAAAAACAATAACGATGTATAAACAAAACAAGCTTGCTAGGCAATCTGACTGGCAGTAGTAGAGAGGACACAGCCAGCGAGTCTCCAGTAGATGGAATGGAAATTGGTATTCTATCTTCTATCCTGCCCAATTCCAGTCAAACTTTACAAGGAGGTTTATGGAGGGCAGAGAATTCCCCACAGTGGGCCAAGCCAGCTGTAAGCCTTCCAAACCAGGCCGCTGCCGCTAGCACGTCCTGAGGGAGGAACACACGTGTGGTTGTGTATGTGTGTCTCTATACTATATATGCCTTGAAGGTGTACTGGATTTGAGCCGGAGGGTCCCCATCTGGTTGTACTGACAGTAGTGTTACAGAAATAACGCGGAACACAAGCAAGTGCGGATATGGCTCCATTCCTCTGCCTACTCGGTGCACAGTGTTGATCACAATACAGTGAGCTGGGGTTTAGTCAGGTACTGTAAAGTAATATAACATCTGTTTATTATCTCTACTACTAGTAGGTTTCAGGTTGACTGGCTGGTGGTTTGATACAATACTTTGTAAACCTTACAGGTAACAGCGTTGCAAAATGGAACGCCGCACTTGATGTTAGACTTCTGGTAAAGATTATGATTTCTCAAACAATAAATGGTGCAATTGACAGGAATATAAAGTGATGCACAGCAAATTGCTACTTGGAGAGAATTTAGAAGTTATGGATGACAGCCACACAGAGATATTTCTTTTATGGCTTTATGAAAATAGGAAAGTGTCTTAAGGGTGTACAAATCAGTCATTTTTAACCACGTCTATATCAACACAAGAAAATCAAGCCTGGCAGGGAAAATACAATATAAGACCTTCACTAATCTAACATTTAAAAGACCAAACCGTGAAGTCAAGATCTGAAGAAATTCTATCTGATTATAGTAGTTATGAAATTATTATATTGCTAGACTCCAGCTCAGCTGCCAGCTAGATAATTACTGATAGGGTTTATTGTTGACTGTTAATGAATAAGGGATTAAAGCTGTTAATATTGAATGGCGGTGTCTATTGTCATCCACCTTTAAGGCATTTTTATGACACATTTAATTATTGTATTTTTGGATACCTATATTTAATACAAAAACACACGCAAACCGTGACCATTGTATTACCTTATAACCAGTACTATGCACATATAAACGTGACCCAACCAAAACAATTATTCCTGAGAAGAAATACAAGCTTCCACTACATTGAATCTCCTACTATGAGGCTGGGTAGCAGCGCTTTAGTGGTCTCAAAGGTGATGCAAACAGCGCAACAGCTGCCCGGTCTCAGGAAGACAGGGTGTAATGCCATTTGTGAGCATCAGACAGCTGTGCAAACTCGTCACTCTGAGAAAGAAACTAAAGTTGCGAAGCCTATCTATACTGGGGCCTGTGGTAACTCTCACCGCACACTGGTTTTGATAGAATTTCTGCTGGATGTTTACATCTTCAAACCTGAGGGCTTGGCTAATTATAACGATGGCTGAGAATGATAACTAATACAAGGAGCTGTTTAATGTAGAGTGTGTTAATATGTAAATATTACATGTATACCAGGTCTACGAACAGCAAAGACTATCCATTTTTATAAGCCTACAGTGCCACATTGTGGCACACAACGGTATTGCTTTTATTTAAATAAATGTTTGCTGTCTGGAGTTCAAAACACATTTTGTATGACAGTGTCTTTTATTTGATTATTATTTAAACATGCATTCTATTTTTATAACACACAACTAAAAGGCAGCTCCCTAACAACAATACATCATTGGTTTAACAATTAATATTTATGCTATGATGTGAAGGAAAATGTCATTTATATTCCATGTTGGGAGACTTTGTTTGCATTAATAAGCATGGTGTATCGTGACATCCAGTTGCCTGTGCATATTGTTTTCAACAGATGTGAATAATGCCCTGGTGGCTCTCCTCCATCTCCGTCAAGCAGAGTGAGGTTCTGCTTTGTCTTATGATGAATAACAAGCTATTGTGGAACTATGAATAATGTTACTGCTGGCAGTATCAACACTTTTCTGCAGACTTAACTTGAACATAAAGTTGAGGCACACTGCACCCAAATTTCAGCTGCCGGATCAAATGATTGACATTATGGATTCAGTTTAGTGGGGGACACATTACTCGAGCATGCTTTGCTCATTTCATATCAAACACTTCCACGCTTAAATAAACACAGGCGATTATTCATTCACCACATTTATTGTACTTGTCTTTTAATTTAGAAGCAAAAGGCACATTTTCCCATGATGCATTAGGCCATCCAAGTGAATCATGGTAGCCTACAATCGAATTCCACAAAGCTTAAAATTAATTTCACAGACTATCTCTCGATATTGATGGATAGCATCCTTCTCATGACTTGCTGAGGGAATCTACAGTACATGCTTGAAAGATCCACCATTGCTGCTGAATTGATTATATGAAATCTATGTAATAAAGTTGCTGTGCACTTAGAGAATGTTGAAATTATCCGTTTGCAAGAGCTGAGAAATAATGTGTGCTTATTGCAGGTTCGAAAGCTGAAACATTAATTAGCATTTAAATAATTTACTGTACCAGTCTCTTTAATAGCCCAACTACGAATGTTCAACTGTAATTCATTACAGAGAGGAGAATTTATTCTGATTAGGCTGTGATGTAGAAAGTCACCGAAGAAACTATTTCTAAATGTGCTTTCCAATTAAGTACCAAATATATCATGTGTATAGATAAGTTGCTTTTGACAATGAATTAGTACGTTTAATTGTAACATTCAATCACATTTGCTGGCAGAGATTTGCCCTGTGGAACATTCTGGCAAATTACCAAGGGAGGGCCCATTTGTATTTGACCAAACTTAAATCGTTGTATCTTGACAGGTACCATAAAATATGCATCAACTGAGAAACCAATTTACTTACTATAAATTAACTAAATTATTTAGCTGCTAATAAACTATCTTCATAATGAATTATACAAAAATCCCGATCTCGTGAATTGACGCAGTGCTTACAGGTAAAGGCTATGACTTTTGGCAAATAATTACCTTTTCTATTTACTGATTACCTTCATATGCATATATTCCTGGGGGAAAACAGTGTAATTAGATTGTTGCTTCATCACACACCACCTCTGAAGCACTGCTGGTATAGCAGGCATTCTCAGTCTCTGCATTTCACTAATATCCATCTTATTTTTGAATTCTGAAGTCAGGTTTTCATATGTGTGTAGCGACCTCCGGCCTATACAATATTATAGTCTATTAGGCTACAACACACGATAACATCACGGCTGGAAATATTTCACAATGTTTATGATCTGTAAACGCACAGCTTTTTGATATTGAAAACGAGGTGGATAACGTCTCAGTCCTGTCTGAGTTTGCAGTTTCAGTGTAGAGATACAAGTCTGCAGTTTTTCCTCCTCTTTATAGTATGTATAGTGCTTTCTCATCATCTCTCCCTCTCCTAATCACATTGCTCATTTCCATTGAAAAGAGAGTAAGGTGGGTGCAACACCTTCTAAATCCCATTGATTTAGGTTTATCTGGGAATTCAGGAATTCCCATTATTGCCAAAGCGTTAGAAATGTTTTCTAATTCCTATTAAGATGTTTTCGTTCACACGTCTAATTTGATTCCCTATGCACACTTAGAGTAGCATACACATAATAGGCTACTGACGGATAGAGACTTTGGCCACGGCATGACTGACTACCACTTCTAGCCTAGTCTTCCAGTCACGTGAGAAGCGTGACATTGGAGTTTAGCGAGAGTCAGAAGGCCTCATCTATTTGATTTGCGAATTGAGGAGGAGGTCATACTGAATACTGTGTCAGCCCTTGAAGACAGGAAGGGGAATTATACTGGAGCCACGCAGAGAGCTAAAAGGGAAAAGAGAAGGAAGAGGCAATTTAAATATCCTATATTTCAGTACGAGTCGCTCCCCGCGGGAGTCGGCACGACTGAAGATGCAGCCTGACAGCCTGACTCAGATCAATTTTCTTATGCTGAGATTATAGTCTGGAAACCCTGTTCACCTCAGCGTTTTTCCAGCCACCCTGCTGGCGGTCCAATCAGGGTGGAGGTTTGTGAGATGACATTGAAGTCAAGCATGTTTTGAAATGTTTGTAGAGCTAGATGAGGCGATTAAAACAGTTGTGGCAACGCCGATTGGTTAAAGACTGTCCAATAATTTCTAAATTAACCAAAGGTTTACACCCAGTAAGAATGAACTGTTAAGACACCCAGTGGAGCGTTGCCAACTTGCCAGACCCTATTTACAAAGTGAATATTAGGTCTGGTTATGCCATGCTACTGAAGCTGACCTCTCTAACGACTAGATGCTCTGGAGTGTGTATATAAAGCACAAGCAGAGAATTGGAGAGAGAGAGAGAGAGAGAGACTCACTGGTAGCTGTAGCATATATGAATCAATATGAGCTGGAGAAAGAATGAAATTAACTGTTACCACAGCCTTATAAATTATAATCAGAAGTAAATCACGTCAGATGGATGCTCTGTTATCAGACCTGTATCCACAAAGAGACATATTGAGACTTGTTTCTATAACCATTTACAGTATACAACGCCCTCATAACAGAATCAGTAATATGTGCTGGTATATGCTACGTAGTCTATTTAGTACAAAAGCGTGCAACATATTTACAGTACTGGGCACATATGTACTTGCAAGTCCATTGCTAAACAGGTATTTGGTGCCAGACAGTGTCAGTAAAGTTTATTAGCCAATAAATGGTCACTTTAAAACAATCTATTGTTTACAGGCGTGGTATTCAACAACTGAACTACCTGCATTGGTCTGGTTATTTTCTAACTGGGTCAATACAGGGATTCCAGACTGACTTGCGAGATAATGATGGTTTCCAGTAGCCAGACAGCTGGGATACGGTATATTTTTCTTTACACCCACATGCGTGAAAGTGCAATTTGTTCGCCTCGGTTTTCTAGGTATTTCGAAGGGCCAAAATACTGTGAAGTTGCAACTTGAAATACAACTTCAATAGTAACTGAAGGAGTCAATCCAGTCTGTTGCAGCTTCCACTGCACTACAGCATTCTAAATGTAGGAGTGTTCAAATATTGCAGTTTAAAGGCACTGGTTTGTTCGAGACGAGAGGGAACGCTCTTCCTAAAAACCTCAACCGAAAGACTATAAGGAAGACAAACCAAGAGGCTATAAGGAAACCCCCTCTGCGTACTGTATAAGTGAATGCCAACATCTCCAGGCCAAGAGCGGCCACGCAGGCCAAGGATCAACAGCGCGCGCCGACTTAATTAACTCAAGTGTTGTTACGACATGTTCCCCCTCAACCGTGTTGTCGTTCAGGGTTCGAGTGGTGCTAATGAGAGAATTATCTTGCCCCTCCACATCCCTCCATCACCCCACCCCTCCCGTCCCCGTAATGCATTCCGCTGAACCCCGCTGACCCCGACCCGCAAGATGTTGGTTTTATAATCTCACCGTATAATAGCAGCCGAACCTGCGTTTGCATAGTCTTGAGCATCTGGAGAGCCCTTCACTCTAAACGTTAGCTAAATGCTGGCTTCTAACGGTTGAGCCTTAATTGTGTTGGTTGACTTCAGGAGCCTCCGTTGATGGAACAGGTACGGTAGGTAGTGCTCACCTCAAGAGGGTGTTTGGCTGCATGTGCATGAGTGTGTATGTAAGTCCCTTATCAGAGGCACCCAGTTAAGGATTAGGAAGGTTAATAAGGTCATGGGCTTGCCACACATTTCTGTCACATACAAAGGGGCTTCAGCACTGTTGGATTACCATAATTCATCATGGTTTAGTGTGTATAAACCTGTGACTCAATTATTTTACACTGTTTTCCAGGTGCCATACAGACATTTCAGGTTTATGGAATTTAGTAATTACCTGCCGGAACTAGCAATTTAGGCATTCATAATTGTCGGTGTGTGTTTCTGATTGGATAAAGGTAGGACCGGTTGCCAGTTTTGTTTAGTGTGCTCTCTGCAGTGTTTGGGTTCAAGACTCAAGCGTGTTAGTCAGTTTTCCTCTGCGCCCACACTCACAAATACAGGATCCGTTCGGGTTGACGCTTTTGACTAGACGTTTGTTGTGATAACTGGGATTTTGGCGCATACACGGGGTACGGGTATTTTATAGCAGCTGTGAACAGTGCTGTGAGTGTATTTCTCAAGCTTGGATTAAATCTTTATTGCAAAGATACAATGTAACCAGAGAAAGGCTAGATATATCAAACTTACCACATAGAATACAGAGACACACTCACAAATGGACTCTCGTATGGGGGGAGGTAGCTTGTAAACGATGTGCAGAAACATAACGAATAAGACGCGTGATTCTGACAACTTATTTATTTGTTTGTTTTTATAGGCACGCACATACATCCCTTTATGTCAGCCTCGTGTTAACACCCCAGCACCGTACAAATGCTTTGTTTGCATGATGTCAGACGAAACGTGATAAAACACTGGCGGATGTACATCACTAATCACACACACACACACACACTAGTCTGCGCGTGCGTGCGTCGTAGACTACATATCATTAGATGAGGTGGCATCATGTAGTGGAACATGTTTACATGTCACCAGCTGACAGCTAATTGCAGCAGCAAGCGACAGAGACCATTTGCGTTGCTCTGGAGGCTGTCTGAGGCAGGGCTGTTATAGCAGCCTTTGTCTCAGACCCCCGGGCCCATTGTCACGCACACACACACACAGGTAACCACCGGCCCAGCCGTCAATCATCCTTCTGACGGCTGTCGCTATCTGCCGTGACTGTGACTGATGGCGGAGAGTTAGTGTTGTATCGAGGGGGGGGTATGTAGCACGCTGGTGGGCTGGCCAAGGAAGAGAAACGGAGATGAATGCCCAAGCTGGCTACAGGGAGTAAGTGGACAGTGCAGGAAACACACCAACACTGGTTTAGAGGAGGCGGGGTGATGAAGATGGTCATTGGTTTGGTGGAGGAGGGGGGACATTGCTGTCATCTAGGTAGCACAGCGATCAGTTCTCCCCTCACTGCCCTCAACTGCAGTGGCTGACGGCCCTCTAGTGGACACAAACGCAGCTACGCCTGCATGTGTGCAGTGAGTGCGCTGCAAACAGCAAGGTCACCTGTGGAGCACTTGGCACGGGGCGGCACACTGTAATACTGTCGTCAGAAAAGTGTTTCCAAGGCACCCAAAGTGAATGAAGTCGCCGGAGTCCAGAATACGCCCGCGTGCGTGCGTGCGTGTGTGTCATCACCCTGTCCGATGTCCGGGGAGATCGATGTGCCTCGGGCGATGTCACCGCGCCCCCCGCACGTGAAGTGAATGGAAGTGTGTGTGTGTGTGTGTGTGGAGGAGTACAGCTGCTTGGGTTTTGGGGTGGGTGTGTGTGGGTGTGTGTGGGGGTGGGGGTGGGGGGGGGGGGGGAGAGAGGTGGGAACTAAATGGATGTGATGCAAATGGCACCG
>JAODUH010054583.1:0-18472 GCA_027564835.1 Typhlichthys subterraneus
ATAAACTGAAGTTATTACTAATAGTGTGAAATTCCGTATATGGGACCTTTAAATCTCATATAATGTTCACAGAACCACTCCTGGACAAGGTTAGCCTTGTTGTATGTGGCTAGACACGAGTCCTTAAGCTCCTTCTCACCCACATGGGTGTTCTGAGACATTGTGGCTGGATAGACCTCGTTTAAAAACGTGTACTGGTTTTGACTAGAGGTTGTTCTATTTCGATGCCACTCTTGTCACTTGAGTGAACCACTGAGTTTTGCTAATCATGTCGTGCAAATTCACTTGACTCACACTGACAAATGTAGGTGAATGAAGGTTGCGAAGAGAGTGTGGCAGAGAGAGAATACGCCGGAGGTAATAAGATTATGACATGAACGGTCACACACATTTGCTTCTGACATAGTAATTTACAGTATGTAGTCATATTGTACTGAAATTAGTTCACAAGTGGTTAAAAGTGTTTGACACTTAAACAAGTATCTAAATAATAAATCACCCCTTCAAGTGAGGACCACAAATCCCCGCAGGTTTATGTAATGTATGTGTAATTCTTTAAATAAAAAACAAAACATTGTGCTTCCATTGCTCTCTGCACTACAGAGAGATGCAATATTTTCCCCCACATTTAGCACATAAGCGGGTTGCAGAAATAAACTAACAAGTGATGATTGTTTTTTAGAGAGACGTTTTTTTAGAGAGATACACTTGTGTTATATAACAACAATACATTTTCAGAGATGGCAATGCCTGAGGCAGGCTTTGGCTAACACGGGTATTGCGTTCAGTGCATATCGTATGTGCACAAGCAAAAGCTTCTTTGAGAGACAGAGATATCAATGGAGACATCAATGGAGAGAAGGCAAGACAGAAAGACAAGGAGAGAAAGAGAGTGAGAAGTGAGAGAGAGTAAGGAAGAGAGTCTATTGAAACAGGGATGACTTCTTTTAAGTAGTTACACTGTGAGCATGCACGAGTGCACGTGTGCACGTGTATGTGCATGAGTTTTCTCCAAAGCCATGACCTAAATTTGTAAATTAAAAACAACATCTTGGTCTGAACTCCAGGCAGAAAGTCAGAACATAATAAACGGCTTGTGAAATCTCTTCTTTTCCCAAGTTTAAATAATAAAAGCAATATAAAGTGCATGTAGCAGTGCCCATATTTGTCCACATTCACCATGGAACACATGGTTAGATGCCAGAGCAGAACGCAACAACCTTTATCCTTAAAACTCCACTACTATCTAATGTCAATACTTCCCGTCTATGGGCATTAGTTTGTCGTCTGCCCAAGGACTACCCCGCTGTGGCTTAGTTTTCATTCCTAGCACAGACTGAGGTACTCACAAGCTATTAAGATGAACACAACCAGGTTAGCAGCCTGCATCCCCCTATTGCTTCCCAGAAAGCACTCTAGAAAGGCCTAAACAATGATTCAATTTGTATTTCTCCAACACTGCCGGGGAAGAAAACTCATCAACCCTTGAATAAAGTGGCAATCCAATTATTTTTCAATGGAGTAAGGGATTGTATTCACTTGAATCTGCACTGTTCTAATAAAACACAAAATCACATCTAAAGATTTTAAATGTCTGTTTGCTCAAAGTAAACAGTGTATCACTACCCTACAATGAGCCAAAATATCAGATATTGGATTGCAAACAAGAGACAAAGATGACGGCCCATAATGCATCAAATATGCAAAACGGAAGGATTGTGAGTACAATCACCAATCACGGATTGCAAGAGATTCCTAATCACCTTCTGGTAAGATAGTGTTATGGACTTGCCAAATTACCCACATCTTTTGGAAGGTTGTTCATTGTAATGCAGCAGTGTTATACACACATTATTACACATGCTACGTACAAAACAGCAAGGCTTGGTGAGAGACTGACAAAGCGGAAGTGTGTAGAAATTGTTGCAATTAACTTGCAATAGCTGACTATACTTTAGTACTTTAGTACTTTAGTATTTCTAGTTGTTTTTGGAATTAGCAATATCGATAGTAGTAAGCCTTTCAAAGTGGAGGATATGGCCAGCTACGTAGTATCAGCAAAATATGCAAGGCAAGTAACTGATGTTGAACACCAGTACACAAACTGTAAATAAAAGCTTAATGTTCAACATTTGCAGATGACCAAATCTGTAAATACATTTTTTGATACAGTAACTGCAGGCTACTATAGCATAAGTTGAGTCTGCAGGACAGGCATATTATCAATAACTACATTAGATTAATATAGGCTATTGTTCAGAAACCATAAACAGATTAGAAATAGGCTGTTTAAATAACGTTGTGTTGATTTTCTTAACCTAAACATTTCTCATTGATAAAGACGCACTTGCGTGTCATACCGAAATTGTATTCCCTGCCGGAAATGGATTGCCACTTTTGGTCATATCATACAAAATATTTGACGTTACGTCCATGATAATAATTAAGACAGAATAGGTCTGTTTAATTTTAACCTTTCTTGTTTAACCCATAGCCCATCACTTTGTGTTGTTGCTAGCAGCTAGCAGCTAGCCACCTATCTATCATAACCCTGTGGTGGCAAGAACGGCTGTGGTTTCGTGCTATGTAACCCTTCATTCATTAATTAATACATGCTTATGGGTACATGGCTGTTTAATGGGAAAGGATGGCTGGGATGTTGTGCTATGATATAATTTCACCTTCATTCATAATACATGGCTGGCTATCAAACCGTAACACCGTTCCTACACAGGGCTGTGTAACCAAGCTGCTGTGTTGTTGACACAAACAACAATGAACTACATTCTGCCGCCTGCATCCTTTACTGTAGTCTTGTTCTAGCAGTAAAGCAGTCGTAGCCTCACGTCAACACAGCTACGTGGAAGTCGGGGCCGGGTGGGCAGTGGCTTGTTAAATTTAAAGCAACAGTCACTGAAATCATACCGTTATCTAAAGAGTGGGTATATTATGTGCTATTCCACATAAACTATGTGGTATTTTCACCTAAACTTGTCAACTACATTGCATTGAGCAGTCAAGGCAATGTGTCAACAAGTGAAAAGGAACATGAAATGTTTGATCAAAATACTTACAATGGAAAGGGGGAGGGGTGTGTACAAGTACGCTCTCTGTCAATCTTGTACAGTAACTGTACTCACTGCAGGTC
The DNA here is from genome assembly GCA_027564835.1 of Typhlichthys subterraneus. Lineage (NCBI taxonomy): Eukaryota > Metazoa > Chordata > Actinopteri > Percopsiformes > Amblyopsidae > Typhlichthys > Typhlichthys subterraneus. Next base: position 3,149 of record JAODUH010054583.1, read on the forward strand.
ACTGGATTAAATAATCTTCTTAATGACCCGGTTGTAATTGTGAAATGTGAATTTAATTACAAGTTCCACTAGCAGCAGAGGTACACTTTAATGCATCTCGCTCAAGGATACTTACAGCTAGGCCAACTCTGGGGATAAAACACACAATCTTCTGGGCTGGGAGTCCAATGCCCAGACCACTAGACCCACCACCTATTCATTCAGTCACATGCATTTCTGTTGTGTGTGCGTGCATGCGTGTGTGTGTGTGCGTGCGTGCGTGCGTGCGTGTTTGCGTGACTGTGTGTGTGTGTGTGTGTGTGTGTGTGTGTGTGTGCTTCTCTATTTACGCACAACAAATAAAATAAAATAAAACTGAATTCCCTGAATTCTGAATTTAAAAGATAAAGAGTGCAATCATGTGAACAGTAAACAGTAAGATACAATAAAATGCCCATCCACACCCACACACAGCACACCATTTACAATCAGTCAACAACTTGTTGACATGTGTAAGCTGTGGCCGTCTGCGACCCCTCTAGGGCATGGGCAGCCAGCCACTTCTGTCGGTTACTTTTCCTGGCTCTGAAAATAAAGAGTGGCAGAAAGCTGATATAAACGGTGATTGCTCCAGAGGGGTCTATTGCTGCCACAAATCCCTGGCATTATCCAGGTGAGTCTGGCATCCGCTCTGTGTGGCTGGGATGTCAATGAGGGCTTTATGTGAGAGCAGGGGAATAACTGCAGCACCGCACAACCAAATGAGGAAATAATCAGCTGATTTTGGCAGCTCTCGTTATATTGTGGAGAAAACAATACCTCGTATTAAGAGTTCAAATCAGCATGGAGTAACACTTTATGCAGCAAAATAATAGTTTTATTGCTATGAAACAGGCAAAAAGCACATATAAGGGCAGCCAAAATGTCTCTGTGAAACTCTTGTAGGTATTGTCAACAGCATGAAGTGATGTGATGCACAAGTAAACAGCAACTTCATGTGAATTACATTTTTTAACTAATAATGAAAAGTACAAAAATAAAGACTAGACCAGGGTTGAGCAAGCAGCACTACTGCTAGAGTCATAAATAAACATCAATCCTCACCAGGGTGAAACGACTGGCACTGTTACAGAGTCAGGCACAGGGAGAAAGGAACTATAAACGTACACCCTGCTCGACAACGCCCACATAACCTAGCTCTGTCGAGCAGAGACGGTGCACCTAAACACCGCTCCTGCTCTAATCATCAAGCCACGGTGCACCGCCGTTGAGGTTTCCAAATGCTCATTTGTCGTGAATGCATAGCTTAAAAGGCACAACAACTCCAGACACAGCCAGTTAAAACTAGCTGAATACGTCTTGTCTGTGTGTTCAACCTGATAGGCTGTAGTTTTAGAAAGTATTTCTGAATATAAATGGTACATGCTGTGAATATGATGATTACTGACATTCTATATACTGTAAATAATACAAATAATATAACATGCTGTATGTGAATCACTATCAAGGCACCATTGCCTTGTGAAATTCATAGGAAAAATGTATCTTCTATGAATGTATCCCAACACTAAAATCTACTAAAAGCTGATATTTATTCATAAAAAGATATCCAAACCAGAAGAAGTGCAGGTGATCCTGCTTTGTAACAGTGTGTGTGTGTGCGTGCGTGTAGTGCTTTTGAGGGACCCATGTGTGTTAAAGGCAGGGTTGGTCAGAAGCTCTGGCCCACACACATTGAAAATGCATTGAAAACCCAAGGGCATTGTTGTTGTGAGCGGTGTTTGCTACTTTGTTTATGTTCTTATTTATGGAGCCAGGGTTGTGGCTGCTGCCCCAGCGACCCGACTCCGGATAAGCGGATGAAGACGGATGGATGGATGGATGGTTGTGTAGAACCTAAATATAACTGAATCTATTTAATTGTCTGATTTCAGGTAAATACATTTTAACATGTCTCGATTGTATATTGATTATTTATCTACAACCAGGAGCTAATACTTTGCAAAGCTAAAAATAAACCAGTTGTAACTGTTTAGTCTTGCCGTAACAGTCAATGACTGAAGTCTTCATCCTAAGACGCCAAAGGCTTTCTAACGCTTCGAAAATTTACGAGAAAGGCCATTGACCAAGCTGCAATTTGTGACGAGTTGGGAATGAGAACGTGTTGTACAGAGCCATACTTGTGTCCCAGCTCATGGGCGATGGTGAAGGCCAAGTTGAGCCCGTTGTCCTCAGCCAGCACACACTTCCTCCTGGCACTGCAGACACCACCCAGGTAAGCGATTCCTGTGGCATGGGGGCACAGGGTCAATGGACCGTTAACAAATATATACGTACAGCTAACTGTCGACAGCAGTGGGATACAATAGTGAAACCAATAATTTATCAGAGAAAATATCACTGTGTTACAATGTGGATAATGTATTGTATCAGCAAAGATAACATTTGGTAGGAAATGTCATTATTAATAAATGTAATAGTTTAAATGTGTCAGGATATGAACATTCCTTAATACAGTATTCCCTTTCCTTTGATTTCAACAAACTTCACTGACATTTGACATTTGCTCAGGCAGTACTACGAATATGTTAAAGAAAGAGCTATAACATAGTACCTACTTGGCGTACCGCTTCAATTTAACAAGTTGGTTGGTACAGCAACTGGAAAACGTGATAACTGAACTGCCATACATTTTACTTCGTCTTGGATTGAAACTTGAAAAGGTTCCGGGCCTAACAGCACTTTGGGGTTGACGTAAAAATGTCAATGGATTCATCTGAGGATACAGAATCTGAGCAACCGTCTCAGTGTTGTGTGGTACCACTGGCCTGTTTACAGTGTGATTGTCTTACAGTAATACACTGGTGGCCACAAATGTTTAAAAAACAATCAATCAGCAGTTCAGCCAAATGTGCTGACATCATCGCAGGGCGGTACACCTGTTTTCTGTCTGTGCCTGGAGTTCAGCCAGAGAGGCTCATTTGAATTCAGACAGGCATAAATTAAATAATTGACAGGATAACACAATCAAAGCCAGATGAGATTTCTGAAAGAAAGAAAGAAAATAGCCAATGCACTAGTTTGTCAGTGAGCTAATCATGAGTCATGACTCAGGACTTGGTTTAAAATCAGATATGAGATAAGAGAACAGAGAAAAGGAGAGAAATGCCAAAACAGTTGGTTAGAGAACGCATAATGACGTTAATTAAACAATAAAGTTTAATAGGAATATGAGCACATTTGATTGGTAGAAGGAGAAAGTGTTCACCCTGGCGCATACCAAGGCATGTTTAATAAATGCCTGCTATAGACCTGAAAAAGCCAGGAGCAAGACTTGTCTTAAAGAGTAACGTGTTTATTTTGTAAAACCTATAAATTGTGCTGCTAAGAAATGTCTTATTTTATTTTAAGCAACTTCCCATACGCTCATTCATGCAAAATGAAGAAAAAAGACTGTTTAGATGAAAATCTTATGGAAGATCGGGTGTGGAACAACAAATGTACAGTACATGCATCCATACATACCTGTGTGCAGATTATGAAATGTACAGCACCCTTGTTAAACAAATGGCTGTGAAGTTACCGCATGTCTGGTAGAAGTTATGTATGTTGTCATAGACAACAGTTGGCTACAGCTGCAGATGTCTTTATGATCACATGCATTTATGGTCTGTTCATTACAGGAATTAGAATTTGTCCAGTTCACTCAGGTTTCAAATTACGCCTTAACGCAGAAGTTGGATCATGTACTGTAAGTTATTTTAAACATGAATATAGCAGCAAACAGCACCACACTCCATCTACAGAGTGTGCTGCAATATGAGCTCCTCTGACCTTTACATTCATAGCCGGTTCGGCCACATGTACAAGTTAGTGCATGTGTGTGTGCGTGTGTGTGCGTGTGTGTGCGCGCGTGTGTGTGTGAGAGTTCGGTGCACGCGCCAGTCCGGCCACATGTGCAAGTTAATGCAAGTGTGTGTGTGTGTACCACACTTGCACACTGAGGTCTGAGATGCTGGTGCTAAATGTGGCAGAACAGATCATACAAACTTCCTTTTATGGAGTGTATTTTTAAATTACACTTATATAGCCCTTGACAAAAGATGGTAATCTTACAGAAACTCTACATTAACTCTGTACATTACCCCCCTTACCCATCTTATTGTTATTCTGCTGTGGCAACCCCTTCAATGCACATGGCAAACCTGCCTCAGCTGGCCTGGAGGTTGTTGTTGTTGTACAGATAACCTTGCTTCCTCAGCTAAATACAAAGTTGGAATTCACCGGTATGTCTTGACTTCCAACTGGGCTGAGCACATACAGATTACATATCGCTCGTTTAGGACATTTCACTGCAGGCCACGTGTGGAACGCAGCTTCTCCTGCCGAGAGCACTTGTCTCAGTGGAGTTCCCAGCCGGCTATTGTGCTATTGTGCAGAATGTATCAATTTAGCACAGCCCTGACCATGGTGGCTTTGGATGTTGCCTGGACGAACATACAGCCCCTCTTCGCTGGAAACATTTGGGACTGATGAAAACAGATGTTTGCCTGTATTCTTACACAATTAATTTTTTTCCCTATTCGCGCAATTCAGTCTATTACTACCACGAGTGCTTAGTCACAGGCTGCAATTATATGTGTATAATGTCATCTCATACAATTACTGGAAAGAATTCTTGATGGGTTAATGAAAATAAAAGCGTCCCTGAATACTCATTTCTGGGGGGATGGTGGGGGAGGGGCTTACATGTCCTGAGATCAATGTTTGTGTACATAACTGTGTTTTAGGAAGGGCAAATACTGTAGGTGTTGAGAGAAGACGTGAGAGGCAATGTAATAGGTGGTTTAATAGATGCCATACAAGGGAAAAGTTTGCCTTGGCAGTATGACAACGCTGCCTTTAAAATGACGTTGTTTCCATCTCGACATTTATTCTTCTGTAATGCTGCAATGTCATGTTGCCAGCAAACACAGCTGACACACAGCAATGTCTAAAGGTCACAGTAAACACATTTTTAACTAATAACAAGCTAACGGGGAAACATTTAAAGGGACTTAGAAAGAAAGGACAAATATCGCCACTGATATACGGTGTATATTTACATAACAAAATATAAATACATAGAGTAAAAAGGCTTTGGGTAAGACATACAGTGGTGGTGATGTCATTCTCTCTAGCATTTTCTGTCGAAGTAAGCACTTCTGAACAATGAGCTGCAAATCGCAGTGCGGTGCTTATCAGCGCTTATCGCATTTGGCCAGTGTTAGCAACTAGCCAGTGTTAGCAACTAGCCAGTGTTAGAAGCTAACCAGCTGAGCAAACAGTGACGTGGTCACTCAGTGAACAGCCTCACTAGAGGCTAAACTCACAAGCTGGCCAGCTGACCAGAAGTGATTCTTTGTTCAGCCTGACGCTCACACACACACACACACGCCACATGTACACACACGCACGCGTGCACACGCACGTACACATGAACGCACATGCACCCTACTTCACTCTAGACTGACCCCACCGTCCCGAGCATACACCCACATAGCCCAGTGGGCCATTTAAAGGTGAGGTCAGTGATTTGTGTAAAAGTCAGCTATCTCCTCACGGTCTGCTAGCTGTCCTGTTCTGTGTGCAACAGTGTTTGATCACAGCCCAGGCTCTGTAAGCAGGAACACAAACAAAGTGGTGCAGACCGCACCGCACCAGACAACCCTATCCCAACAATGCTGTGTCCAATGTGGGGTGGCAGAGCTTCTGATGGAGCCCACCCTAAGGCGTTGAAAAGAGAGATGTTTTTTTGTTTGACACCACCTTTACAGCAGTTCTTCTTTACTGCTCTTCAGTTAGAATGAGTTGCGGTCAACAGCGCGCACACCCCGGCCGCCACAGGAACCAGATGACTCACCCTGCACCTGTGCATCGTTGACCCCTGACAACATGTATACAAGCGTCGCAGGAATTATTCATGAACTTATGTTCCTATTGACGGAGCAAGGGCTGTGTAGAAGTATCAGAGCGTGTTCTGAGCGTGTATCAGAGAACGGTAGGCTATCGAAATGCGAGGAAATATTTGGTGAATTTGTCAAAGTGCATTAGCTTACAATTAGCTTGCAATAGCTGACAATATCTTTATATATAACCTAGTTCTAATCGTTTTAACGCAAGCAACAGAAAGCAAATAGAAGCAGGACGTCTTGACAAAAGTTCGCTCAAAACGGCGCGCCACATCTTGCAGCGCTCTTAGCTTGCGCCCAGTTAGGACATTCCAACAGAAAAGATATCAATCAAACTGCATTTGACGCCGACTCACTCCCATTGCAGCCAGTTAGGCTTTTTCTCTTATGTTTTTTTCTCTTTTTCTCGTTCTAACATTGTGCACTAACAAAAGAATAACCGACCGCTACCTTCCCTGTGTTGTGTCTTAAACCGGGGAGGCCAAAGTTATGTCTGGGCACGCAAGACATTCCAAACTCAAAACTAAATCCAAACCGTTGTTTGAAGACAAGGAAGGGGGGGGTGATGACTATGGGATGTGGTGGCCTCATAAAACATTTTTATGAGGCTTGTGATTATAGCGCGCCTTAAAGTGGGTCACATACTCAACACAAAGCCATGCTCACATTGTGTGTTGTGAGATTAGCACATGAGAGGGAGAAAGAGAGAGAGAGAGAGAGAGAGAGAGAGAGAGACATTATATAGTATACATTCCTTTTTTAAATTGAGCCTGTAGTCAACACAGACTACCTAATCCAGATACGGAAATGCCGTCAAATTTAAATGACCAGATAAATATTGGTGTTACAATTATACTTTTATAGAGTACAATTATTTAAAGACAGAGAGAGAGGGAGAAATGGCAGAGAGAGAGGAAGAAGAGAGAGAGAGAGGACTGCTTCTTTGCTCCTGGTACAGCTCCAACAATGCCTGACAATGACCAAAGTCTTCGTCCTAAAACGCCAAAGGCTTTCAAACGCCTCGAAAACTAACAAGAACTTGACCAAGCTGCAATATTTGACGAGTTGGGAATGTGAACAAATGTTGGCGTTGACTTTTGTGGGCCGTTTGACGTAAAGGTCAGAGTACGATCAAAAGGTACTGCGTGCCTCACTCTCTTACACATACTATACCTTTAATGACCTACGCCAGCCAAAACAATGAAATAAAGAATTGTATTTTTCTTTAGTTTGTAGTACTGGCAAGGTGATAGTCAACTCCATGCAGTACAAATTAATATAAAAGTACATAGTATTCATGTCTAGGGTTTACATGTCGTTAAGTTGACACGTTGACCAGCATCAATTTATTCTAGCGGCGACGCTGGTACACACTTTGACACAGAAGGAGATACTACTCATAAATTCAGACGGCAGAAGGTGAAGGCGTGGCGTCATTTCAGCCCAAGACAGTCACAGTCGTATGACACCTGGGATGACTGTTTCATAAGGGGAATTCCTCCTCCTATGGAAATGAGCTGTTATGCTGGACCCTGTTCAAAAGGTTATTTTGGGACGATCAGCCCTGTTGCTCCAAGACAACGCAGAAGAGACGCCAATGTAATGAAGGCTGATTTAGCCGCGCTCCGTTTACTGCTCTTCGTCACATTTCACAGTGTGTGTTGTGTTTTTGAAGGACTTGTTTTTACATGACTTCTGTGTCACTTCTGTAAATCATTGTAAGTTATACTACAGCACAAAAACAATCCTCTACTGCTAGTTTATACGGTCGAATAGGGAGAATGGCAGAAATGAAAAATTATTTGGCTTTTTATGGGACCAAAGCCAATTCACTGGTTTCCAGAGGAATAAATCACAAACTGTGAATAGAGGAGTTCCAATATTATATAATAGAGAACTTGGGAGTGTTAGAGGAAAGGCCACATTTTTTGTAAACCTTTGTAATCCTTGGCATTCATAATTAGACTTCCACACTTTAGTCTAATTTCATCTCTGTTCTAGTTTCTACTAGAATACTGTACGCATTCACAATAGTGTTTTATTATTCAGTTTACTGTAGATGTTAAATCACTGGTTGGATAAAATTATATAAATAAATGTTTGTTTTGATAATTTGGCTCACTTTCTTCTCATTCGCATATTTGTTACCATCTGCTCACAATTTCACAAGATTCCACCACTGCACGTCAATTTAACATCAACTAAATAAATGGTTTCAAATGGTTTCAACTTAAAGAAACTAACTGACGCTGACTTTGTGGCCTCAATTTGTTGTTGAGAAACTTACCAACACGACACGGTGCCTGTGTTCTGTTAGGTAAGTAGGCTGGTACTGTTTGAAATACATTTGTCAACTGAAATCAGTAGGTAATGTACTAGCGTTGCAGCGGAATTACAAATACAGGCTTCGTGAATGACAATGCTAACAGCCAATGAAAATCAACGTTCAACGTTCAGCACAGAGCAGCTTATGGTGCTAATGGACAGAAGAGGCTGTGACTATATGTGATATATGTTATATGTGTTTGCTAACCATTGGGCTTGGTGGTGTTGGTGGTGTGTGTGTGTGTGTGTGGGGGGGGGGGGGGTCATCTGGAATGGTCTTAACTCAAAGACTGCTAACATGGGAAAAGACCATATAGAGACAAAGTATCAAACTTTCTCCTTCTGCCTCAGATAGCCGGCAATGTTCGCTAAACATCGGTAACTGGATATGGCTGACACAGCTCTCATGGAATGTGCTTATTGTTGCATACCATACCTATTTATAAACGCTATTATTATTTTTAAATTAGATCATGTTGTTCTGCTTAATGCACTGTGACAAGAGAAGTGCATGAGTACAGAAATGAGATAACCCACACAATGTAGAGACAGGGTGAAATGTTCTTTCTAATTCACGGGACTTGCCTTAATAGTCCACATGTCGACACACTATATCAGCACAGCGAATCAACTGCTTTTATTCCGGTTGAGTACAATTACAAGTATTGCAAAGAGCCAGTAGTGGAGTGGCATCTTGCAAAGGGATGCGTACAGGAAGGACAACTCCAGCGGCTCGAGTCCACGGCCCATGACCTTCACGCTGGGAGAAGAACACTCGGGCCACTGAGCTATCCTGCCCCATCGTTGACCATTGATTCACACAGCGGTATCTGCATGGAGAGTTGAGTTGAGAGCCTTGGAAGGCATTCTGGGGGAATGGGCCCTAATGGCCTGGTCATATATCTGTGGATGCGGCATAGCACGACGCGGACAGTCGGGAATGCACAGGCTCTCCAGCTGTCTCTCTGCAGACGCATCTCAGCATGTTCAATGTGTGTTCAATGTTTGTGTGGGAAGGGGGGGGCTTCTGGTAGAGCACGCTATGGCATTGAAGGAAGACGTGTTTTTGTTTAGATCGAGTTCAAATACCAACAATATTTTTTCCAGAATTGCTTTGCCACCTTTATTGCTATAGAGTTTGCATGCTTGCAGCTTGTATTATTATCATATATGGTTATTCGGAAGACTCTTTTAGTTCTGCAATCATTCCCCTTTGTACTGTCACCGTGCTTAAGCATGTAAGCGGGTAAAGTCCCGGTAAAGTTAAGTGTGACCTTAAACAACAACAAGCTGTCATGGGTGGGGACTTTTTATTTGACACTATTTCAGGCCTTATAGACTGTACGCTGTATTTAGCTGTCAAGTGGTCAGACCCTCAGAAACATGTGGGCAGGGAGATCTGACAGGTGAGAGAGAGAGAGAGAGAGCGAGAGAGAGAGACAGGTGAGAGAGAGAGAGAGGTGAGAGAGACAGGTGAGAGAGAGAGAGAGAGGTGAGAGAGAGAGAGAGAGAGAGAGAGGTGAGAGAGAGACAGGTGAGAGAGACAGGTGAGAGAGACAGGTGAGAGAGAGAGAGAGAGAGAGAGGTGAGAGAGACAGGTGAGAGAGAGAGAGAGAGAGAGAGAGGTGAGAGAGAGAGGTGAGAGAGACAGGTGAGAGAGAGAGACAGGTGAGAGAGACAGGAGAGAGAGACAGGTGAGAGAGAGAGGTGAGAGAGACAGGTGAGAGAGACAGGTGAGAGAGAGAGAGCGAGAGAGAGAGAGAAAGAGAGCGAGAGAGAGAGGTGAGAGAGAGAGGTGAGAGAGAGAGGTGAGAGAGACAGGTGAGAGAGAGAGAGAGAGAGAGAGAGAGGTGGAAGAGAGAGAGAGAGCGCGAGAGAGAGAGGTGAGAGAGAGAGGTACAGATATATAGACAGCAACAGAGCCACGACTGTTTAAACTGACCAACACATAATCCTATTTATTAAATATTTCTAGGTCGTGGATTTTTTAATAATAAACATGGTCCAGTTTAGCCAGAGTTCTGACTAAAGATTTAGAAATGATTAGACAATCACAGTTTTCATCACCATCCACCTTCCGTGTTCTACTAAGGCAAATATCTTACTGTGCCTGTCCAAACAGGAAGTTAATCAGTCTAGTTTTTTTCTTTTTTGATTAACTAAAGTACACCCTAGGGCTGGACAATAATTCAATATCAAAATAAATTGCGATAAAACATTTTTCAATAACGGTGATATGATTTTAAAACTTTTTTCCGGTATTTCGATAAGTTATTAATTACACAGCATTTGTCACTGAATGACGGGCGCAGCAGTCAGTTGTATTATAGAACCTATGTGCCTGATGAATTGCACTACTGACAGCAGCCAGTGATAAGCAGTGCTAAACAGTTATATTAACTCTCTCACCTAACAGCAAATTACAAAAAGGCTTAATATTACATATTTAGTCAGCTTCCTCCACTAACAGTCAGTCACGTCTTGGGTGGAACTTAGCTGCATTTAATTCATGGGATCACAGAGCCAGTCATACAAAAGCCAGAACGCTACTGACACCTACTGGCGGACATAAATATAGCCTTCATAAATAATAAATACTAACAGAAAGAAAATAACACAGTTGAGAGTTTGTTTATTTATTTGACTGTGATTTAACATTTCTTGTTTGTATAAAGGATAAAAGGTAAAACATTTATTTGCACATAAAATATATCTATAAAATATTATAGATTTATAAGATTTCATAAGACTTGGCAAATGCATCTTTCAGAAGTACTCTGTTGTGGGCATTCTTAGCAGTTTTTCAGAAGCTTATATTGTTTATCGGAATTATATCGTATCGACCTCAATTAAGAAAAATATTGTGATATAAATATTGGCCAAAATCTCCACCCCTAGTACACCCCAAAGATAAGAACCTGATTATCATAGTCTTCCCCAATCGATCAAACTATCAAGGTCAGCAAAATGAGTGACCAACCTTTAACAATATCAGAAACAGAGAGAGAGAGAGAGAGAGTCATAATGTGCTACTCACCAACGGTGTCGCAGGGCTCATCTTTGTGAACGCAGAAATCCGTCCTGCAAGAGGGAGAGACAGGATTGTCACCCATGGTCTTATACTGTATTCCACTATTCCTCAAGAGAGAGAGACAGGTAATCACCCATGGTCTTATACTGTATTCCTTAAGAGAGAGAGATAGGTACATCACCCATGGTCTTATACTGTATTCCTTAAGAGAGAGAGAGACAGGTACGTCACCCATGGTCTTATACTGTATACTGTATTCCTTAAGAGAGAGAGACAGGTACGTCACCCATGGTCTTATACTGTATTCCTTAAGAGAGAGAGACAGGTACGTCACCCATGGTCTTACACTGTATTCCTTAAGAGAGAGAGACAGGTATATCACCCATGGTCTTATACTGTATACTATATTCCTTAAGAGATAATGTAAGACAGAGTTCACACACTGACACTCTCTAAGTTAATAGAAAATATATTTCTGTGGGTAAATAGTCATTAAATATCAGTATTATAGTATTATATATAAAATAGTAACAAACTAAATAGTAACTATCTACCAACACCACGACCCCCCCACCACATCACCTGGGGCCCCCCCACACCAACACCAATACATGTACTCCTCAAGGAATAGGCAGGTGTGCAGCCATCACTCAAAACACTAATCACACACTCAAACACACACACACAGAAACGGAAACGCCATTGCCAGATTGTGGGTTCGTTCGTAGCCATGGCAACGGGCCCACTCAAGCGCTTCCCACCGAGAGCCCCGCAGAGAGTTTAGACAGGCCCTCTCATTCCCACCAGTGGCCCTCGATGGGATGTGCGCGTGTGTAGGTGTGTGTGTGTATGAGTGTGTGTGTGCACGTACTGTATGTGTACTAGCGTGCATGTATGTGTGTGTGTGCTATATGTTCACTCGTGTGCATGTACGTGTGGGTGTGAAGGTGTGTGAACGTGTACACGTATGTGTGTATGTGTGAGTGAGATGGTGTGCGTGTGTGTGTGTTCATCCTTAAGGCTAGCAACAAGCTTCAGTTTGATTTCGCCGTGAGAATCAGTCTGGAAAGCCTAGAGAACATTGCGAATGTGTCAGTAGCAACTGAACTTACGCGTGTGGTTTAGGTTTGTCGACAGAGAAAACAACTAGATGGTTCGGCCAATCAACTGCCAAGTATTTCTTTGAAAGTATCTGCCCTTTACAAACAGTTTCAATATTACATATTCGGATATTACATTATTCGGAGTAGCTAACCAGTTTCAACTAACTTAAGACAAGAGATGAAACCGTATGAACATTTCATATCACAACTTCCCATTGATTTACTAATTGGTTTATTAGCCTGCATATTTCCAGTCAATCACCACAATAGCTGAAGGCTCGGCTTTCCCATTGTGTCCCCCACATAGAACAGATAAATCGGATTTGTTGAAAAACAAAAAGAATCACATAAAACTGACACCGTACATGTGTCATGACAATACAAATTATGGTTTCATGTATGTTTTAGTGCCATTTTAAGAGTTTAATATTAATATAATAAATAATTGCGATAATCACAATTATTTTGGACAGGATAACCGTGATATTCATTTTTCATATCGTCCCATGCATACCTACATGTCTCACTAACTGTATACAGACCAGGAACGCCCGCTCATATAGCAACAAAATCATTGGAACAAGCAGTAAGATACAAAAACAGTAATACAAAAGAAATTCACAACCCAACACAGAAGAGCTGAGGTGGCGTGGTTGTGGTTCTTAAACTACCAATCAGGTCAGATGATGCAAGCCATTTAGCCATAGAGAATAAAGCAAAGCAAGAAATGGCAACGTAATGCACTTCCGCATTCGACCTTTGGAAGGGCAAGTGGACTTTTCACCCTTCATGCAGACTAGAATGGGCAGTGTTCCATGCAAGTCAATGGGGAGGTACATCTATTTCACTAAAGCATTGCCTATTATTTCTCTCTGGGGGTGTACATGGGTATTTGGAGGATATTACATTACTTCCCAAGTACCTACGATCAATCTGAGGCCACAACGGCATTTCTGCAGCAAAAGGTCTCTGAGAAAATGTAGTTTATTTCAAGCTGTATGGGTGCTATGTACTCTCAGCCTCCTCAGCAAAATGTTGTTGGTAGCATAGGCGAGAAATGTACTTAAGAGACCAGAACACTTACATTTTTCCTCCCACAGAAATGCATTACATTGCTCCATCTTAGTTATATTCCAAAATCTTAGATTTAGCTTCAGGCAGCAACAAATAGCCAGTTTGAGTGACTGAAGTGTGAACCTCTACAACTCAGGAGATGGAAGAATAAAGGGATTTCAAGCACACCTCTCGGTACGGTTTCAAAAGCCGAGTTACACGGCTTTAAATTAACTGATTAAATGCAGCCTGCCACGGCCAAGCTTTTGCTAACCGTATTCATCATTTTTATGAACTGAAGCGATGTCTTGAAAGTCGCTGGTTTAACTTAAGTTTACGAGCAGTGATGAAACGCACGTAAAACCAAAGGTGTCTCCGTCGCTACAGATCAGACAAAAACACAAAACGTGATTGTAGCGCATGAGGATCTAATATTAAAAATCTTTTTACAAGATCTCGTCAAGTGGCTGACATCCACGTCCATGAGCTCAGCCTGGCAGACAGACTCCTCAGAGTTTCCAGTCATACAAAATGAAGCCTATTAGAGAGAGCGATTGCCCCCATGAATAAAACTAAGACCCCATTGTGAGGTTTAGATCATTGTTAAGAGACGGGGTGAGATAACAGGTATTTGTATCCTGAAATGGATGTAGACGTTTTGCACAAAGCAACCATTCAGAAGAATGTCTAGGGGAAACTGAGTTTCACTCTAAGTGGTGGACAAACTCCACTAAGGAACCATCTGGGAAGGTCAAACTGGGTTCACGCGTTGCCTTTGAACTCCACCTTAACAATCCCGAGCCAACACATGCAATGAGACACAAACCACACGCACACATACACACACGCACACACACACAGACACACATTTTACACACAATTTCTCCATCTGGCTTTGATGTCGACATGTAAGACGATTCCTCCTACACCACAATGTGTAACCTCACTAAATGTAAGCAAAGCACTTCCTCCAGCAATGCCAGGCTTAGCGGGGCCGACATGCCAACCCAGTAGACACATTATAGAAGAGACAGGCCACTTCTCCCTGCATGGAACTGTGCCGGAGAAATCGGCAATGGGAAATTTGGCGGTTGGCGGAAAAGAGACAATCGTGTTTATAACAGCCAAACCTTAAGCGACTTAGCCAGTCGTGTGGTTGCATTGACACAAAAAGGCAGTTGCACAAACGTAGTCTTATAACCTGTGGGGTGAAAAACGCTTTTTAAACCATACTTTGGGGGCAAAGTCTCAAAACATTTTAAGGGGTATTATCAGATTGTATACATGCAGTTTTTATGTCCCGGTGACCATTGAAGGTGCAGTTTTGTCTCTCTCTCTATTCATTTAGATAGGGACTTCCTAATAACTGCAAATAAGTGTTACCAAGATGGGGGCTGAGTGACCAGGCATGTAATTAAAAAGAGTCAGTTCTTATTGATGCTATGAAACAAAATAAACCTACCCAACTCCTAAACAGTCTTAGAAATGTATTTTCATAATTTCAAATCCAAACTTAATTTGCTTTGTATTCAATGGGCTTAAAGTCTTATGGATCTTGTTTCCAACTAGTAGACATGACCATATGACTGATTTAGGGACGGAATGTTTCAAGTTAAACTGTAAATCTGTTGGAAGCCAGATTAACAAAAGGATAAAATCGAGAATGATTTGCTTACTTTTTGCAGGGTGTTTATTTGCAGTGCATTCGTTTGTGTAATGTGATATTTTATGACACATTTTATTTTTTTATTTATTGCTCAGAAGATTTGCTAAACCAACCAAAACTCAATTATGTTGTAAATTCAGTCCATTACTTAATAGTTTGCCTAAAAATTCACTGCATAACGTAAGCGCAGCCAGGCGTGATGGATGGTGGAAAGAT
>JAODUH010054594.1:0-11682 GCA_027564835.1 Typhlichthys subterraneus
AGAATCAGGTGTGTTGGAGCAGGGAGACATCTAAAACATGCAGGGCTGCGGCTCTCCAGGACCAGGGTTCCCTACCCGTTCTACAGCAATTTACAACACCAAAAAAGGCAAAGCCTGAAAATAAGATAACACAGATTTAAATGTTCATATTTGTACTACTTACAAAATAAATAATGTTGTATATGATGTACGTATTCTATATTTCTATATTTAATATTATTAGGAACCTATTCAACCTACCTTTCATCCATGAAATCTGTGGATGTGGACTGCCAGCTGGAAGACAGCTCAAGGTAACAGGGTCCCCCTCCAGTAAGACGTGATCTTTTAGCTTAATGTGAAACACGGGGGGGAAATCTGAAGCTAAGCTGGTGAACTGATGGTGGTGTGACGATTCCTCTTCTTTGGCGGCCGACGAAGGGAGGTCGGGTTGGGAGGGAGTTTTGTCCTTCTTGCTTCTTGTCAACCTCCACCGGTCCCAACGCGACCGTCTGCTACTTTCTTGGGTGTGAGCGACTTTTTCGGAATGAACGCTAGAATTGGATCCAATTGATTCCTTAGATGTGCCGCTTGCAGCCTGTTTAGCTAGCTGGTTCTCTGGGATGCCCATTCCTTTGAGACCACGACCTTCCGACTGGGAATGACGATGTCGCATGAACAGAGGAGTTTTCTTTTCCTCCGATTCCACATGTCTCTCCTCAGACTGACTGCGAATTTTGGTCGATATTGCAGACACCTTGTTCTCAAACCGCTGTCGCATCGCCAACACGGGAGAGTCGCTGACCTTCTTAATATCCTTTTGCCCCAGATCTTTTCCAATACCTTCCTCAGCTGGCATCTTCGTATCTTTTTCTTTTCTTTCATCTGAATTTGTCCTTATTTTGGCAGATAGTCCTGCAACTTTGGACTCAAATCTTCGCCGCATAGCAAAAACCGATGACTCTTCAACTTTGCTCTGTTCTTTCTCATTAAAGATTGTCTGTGCTCCGGCACTGTCCGGCTCTTTTGTATTAAGGGACTTACTGTGACCAATGGCCCAAGATACCCTTCGTTTGCTAGCAGAACCTTCCAGCACTTCCTGAGGTTTTTCTTGCCAGGTCTTCTCGTTTTTTGTATTATCAGTTTTTTTATCCTCCGATGACGATCTTTTAGACCGGAGTGAAAACCTCCCAATAAGACTCAAGCCTGTCTCCTTCTTAAATTCCCTCAAGTCTTGAACTGATTTGGATTTCTCCTTAAGTCCTTGCGGGGCCATTTCAAGAGGTGCCCCACTGAGCCCTGGTCTGTAAACCTCTTCTCCTCCTTGACCTGCCTTTTGGCTGAGCACGGGGGATTTCTCCTCGGATTTGTTCCTTGTTAATCTCAGGAGGTTGCGAGTCAAAGAGGACTCCCTTTTTTTAAATCTAGCTTCAAAGACCTCCTCTGAACCGATGTCTTTAATGTCTGTTCTGAGAACGGGCTGACGAGGGGTTGTTGGATGTTCGGGGACAGATTTCGTAGAAGCTGCACTGTTGGGACGGTCAGGAGTTGCTACCTTAGAAAATACTGCTGGATGTTCAGATCGCATTGTGTTAGTTGTCGAGGTATGTGCAGTAGTTTTTGATTGGTCAGTGTTAGATTCTCCCGATGGTACAACAATAGTTTTCATAACAGTTGCATATGCTGATGTTGGTTTATTGTTTTTAGGTGTACCTGCAGGAGAACTCCCTTTGGTTGTAACATATCTGATAATATTTAACTCCTGATCATTCTTGTCTTCATCATCGTCTTCATTGACAAGTATAGGAGCTAGCGAAGAGGGTGACCTATTATGTGAATGTTTGCTAACTAATTCTGGTTTGTCTCCCTTTTCAAGGGAGTCTTTGGTCCAACTCTCTGACATATAATCAACTTTAGTATTCTTATCTACACTTTGAATCTCATCTTCAAGTTCTTCAAAACATATATTTTTCTGTTGGTCCTTTCTTTCTGCTGTGGGTAGTATAAAGGAAGAGCTCTCCCTGGGTGATGCAGGGGTGTCCTTGAGTCCACACTCAAGGTTTGTTTGCTCGGTAAGCACCGACATTGATGTGGCCTCCTGGAGTTTCTTCCCTTCTGGGCTACCATGGCCCAAAGAAGGTATCTCTAAGGGGGCTCCAAACCTCCTGTGCAGAGGCATGGGTTCAGAATCGCCTTGGGTAAAGGAAGAGCTTTTCCTGAAAACTTTGGTCTTTGCCGTATCCTCACCAGAACTCTCTGAAGACGCAGCTCGGGTGAGCGTTGGTGGTCCGATGCGGGATCTCATCAGATTTCTTTCGAGTGACCCACTTTGCTTTTCATCGTCCATGCCTAGCGTTTCAAACAAGGGACCTCGCAAACCGCTCATCTTTTTGTCCACACTTCCCCCTCGGAGAAGCCGCTGCCTCATTATCTCCAGTTTTAAGGCGTAATCTTCTTGACTTATTGTAGTGACCCCGGGGCTCGGGCTGCAATTGGGTAGTTCCATTGAAACAGCCTTTTTGAGTTTATTTTTATTTGTATCAGCGTCTCCGTTAGCATCACCGTCTTCTGGATCGATGTGGAGGAGCAGGGCGGAGTCAGCCGAGCTGCCCCTCCTCATCGTAGCCCGCCTGGACTTGGTCTGCAAGTCCTCACTCTCTACACTGGATCCTTTCATAAGGCGGGCTTGGTTCAATTTCACATCTTGCTCTCCATCCTTTTCTAAGTCTTTCTCTTCTGTTGCACTGTGATTGTTCCCCTCTCGGCCAGTAACCATCTCCCTGTCCTTTTGTCTTTTGCCATCGATGGTCTCATTGGAGCGTGTGGTGCCGTCTTCGTGTCCGGGTATCTCATTAAGGGAGACCCTGGATCCGGAAAACACCACGGAGAGAGGCATGGGACTGAAGGGAAGCTCGTCCACGTCTTCATCAGAGTCGGATGAGGACGAGGGGGGCGGCGAGCCCTCCTTCAAGTGGCGGGCAACGGCGATGGAGATATGGCTGGAGGAGTCGTTCAGCAGCTCCGGGATGGTGCGCATCACCATCTTGGATTTATAGTTGATTAAGGAACGCTACAGACAGAAATGTGTATTGTCTGAGTCATGCTAAAACAAAAAACATGTATGCATGATACATGTTAATACCTAATTATATTGAATGTTATACCTGCCACCGTCTTCTAGACAAGACTTGTTTCAGCATTGCTGTGTTGATAGTTCTGTTGGTAGATGACTATAATAGAAAGTAGAGAGGGGCATTATTAACATGGTCAACAGTATATAAGACTTCTTAAATGCTGTTTAATCTATATTACCTTAAACCAAGGGTGTCGAAGGCAATCGACTGCACTAGGCCTCCTGTTAGAACAACAGTAATCATAACGTAGACGCTAACATTTTATGTATTTAGCTCATTGATTATTTAAACGGTGAACAAAAAATTATGAATAGATGTTATATTGAGACAGAAGAAAGAGAAGGCAATAGCATCCAAAACAAACTCACAGTCTGTCCACCACCAACAGCTTAATGACAAATCCTTTCGCCTCTTTGCAGAAGTCAGAGAACATGCTCTCTTCAAAGGCCACATTATAGTTCCGGATGTTTAACACAGTGGCTCTGTCATTCTCCCCAGCAAACGGAGAGATGCCAGTTAGGCTGGAATGATGAAAAATAGCACAATAAATAATGATTCTTGGCCAAAATTCTTCAGTGCATATCAAGTTTCTTTCAGTAAAACACAGAGTTTAACTACATACCAAAGAAAAGTGATTACACCAACAGGCCTAATGGATAGAAGGAGACAGGAAGCGGTTATGTATTTCAGAGAACAGGACAACATGCCAAAATTACATTTTACAAACTAAAGGGTAGCGGTTTGTTGTGAGCAGCTGCCTCTCGGAGCCGGAAAACAGGTGGATTACCAGATGTCTGTTGCCGTGGAGACTGGAGTTTGGTTAACAATCTCAGGTGCAACGTATTCCGGAGTGCCATATTTGCAGTAATATTCTTCGCCAGCCTCCAGCTTCATGGCATTGCCAAAGTCACAGATTCGGATCTGGTCATTACCAGGGCGTACCATCAAAATATTTTCCGGCTATGGAGGATTGCACAAAGTCACATCAGCATTAGAAAAAAATGGAAAGCATGGTTATATTACATTTGTACAATATCAAGTACCTGTATTGATTCACCATGTAATAAGATGTTGTCACGCTGTTAAATGAATTGACAGTATCTTTGTATCTTGTTGATTTCTGCAAAGCATCTTCAATAAAGATGTGATGTGACCACTACAGCTAAGTAATCTGGATGTCCAATTGTGTGTTTTCAATTTGTATCTAAACACAATGGAAGTCTGACTTTGGGACAATTTCGGCCCAGCCATTATGCATATACACTGTGTACAGTATATAATCCATATGAAAATATTCTGTTGAAAACAGGTGTTCATATACATCATAAATACTGTACAAAGAAAGTGTTTAAGGATAATGGTAAATTCATAAGCCTCCACGGAGGGCTTCGGAAAGATCAGTACCTTTATATCAATGTGAGCAATGTTTTTTTGATGGAGATAACTAAGGCCCTCCAAAATCTGTCGAACACTTGATCGGACCTGCAGAACAAAACAAACCAGTGCATTATGCATCATGTAATGAATCATACACAGTGCAGTTAAAGGCAATCTGCCACGAACCTCCAATTCCTGTAGCGTTGTTTTCTTAGCCATTCTCTCCAGCAACTCTTCGTAACATCTTTGAACAACAGTTCAGGAGAAAACAAGACACACAACGTGCTGCTCAGTCCAAGTGGTGGGCGACTGAGAGATGAATTATAAAATAGCAAAACTCCCACACTCACTCAGCACCCAGTTAATTCAAATGATCTGCGATGAGTCAGAAAGAGACAAAGCAGTGATTTGGCTCATTCATGCCTGTGGGGTATGGCAAAAGACGTTAGGATTCATGGGATGAATAATATGTGCTCCTGGGTACGGAGAAATGTGCATTTACAGTTGACAGGGAAGCAGTTTAAAGCTATTTAAATTAGGAAGAAGTGTTGTTTTGTGCATTATGGTAGTATGAGGTTTCATGGTTTTGGTGCACTTAATATTGGGTGATTTAGTTGTGCTGGTTAACAATAATTGACCAAATTAAAAGTGAAAATTATCTATTGGCGAACATTAACATGCTGTAACAGAAGTACAATTTATTACTGATAATTAAAAATTGATTTGCTATTACAAAAAGAAAGTGAAAAATCTTGGGGCTAAAAGGATACAATTCTGTGATGACGATTAGGACGTTTTTCTTCTCAAATGTGTCGTGGAAGTTAAGAATTGTCTGGTGGTTCAGCTCTGACAGCAGAGTCATCTCCTTGAGAGCCAACGCCTTCTTCTTGCCTCGTGCAGAAATGAATTTAGCAGCAAACTCGGCCTTCCCTTTCTTCTGCGTGACCCTCTTGACATAAGAGAAAGTCCCCCTAGATAACCAGACACAATGAGAGCATCTCAGGTATGGTTTCACAAACTACAAATTAGACATCAACAAAAATCTGACATTTTAGTTTTTTCATTTGTGGTATATCCAGAGGCAGGTTAGATAGTGGTTTAGGTGGTTGATTAACAGATGAATGGTTGCAGATTTGTCCTAGCCTAACATTGTTTTCGGATTCCATTCAGCAAAAACAATTAGCCTTTTATTAAGGTATACTCCATGATAATGATTTTAAACAGGTCTGCAGTGACGTGGGTGTGGCTATAGTTGGAGGGGAAAACTGCTGAAATCCAGGAGTGTACCTTTAAATTTAAGCAAACCTATAACGTCATCTCCATGTACATAACCATATAATTATTCCATCCATGATTATAGTTCCAAAAATTGACTTCTCTCTCCTCTCGTTATGTCAGGGTCTCATCCACCTTTGCTATCGTTTTCAATTCATGGTAATCATTGGTTCCCAGTAGGTCAGAGCAAAACAAATAATTAGATGATTCCTGTTTGTCGTCAAGGATTTTCTAACTGCCAATTTTGGATTTTGGATTCAATATGAGAGCTCCCAGAATGCACAGTGTTCTCAGGTTTATGCACTTATAATATGCAAATCTACACACACATTCAACAGCACACTGCATTCACACTCAGGTGTACAGATACCCACACAGACAGAAGCATGTGTTCACACGCAAACACACACCTTCCTATCTCTCTGTGGATGTCGTAATAATCTGCCATTCGCCTCATCTTCCTCAGAATGGCCCTCTCGTCTTCTACTGGCTGCTCCGTGTCTTTCCGCTCTGCGGGGAAGCAGAACACAACAAACCATCCATCTTGTCAGCATGTCTGTACAGTATCTGTAGTATGGCAGTGACAGATGGCTTCACGGTCAGCTCGTGGTCCTGTCCATATGTCACACGCCTGAAGGTGCGGCCTTTCATTACAGTCCGATTATCCTGGCAGCCATTTCATTCATAGCTGTATTATAATATTGCTCATTTAAAAGGAACAGGGAATTATCCCTGTGGTGGAAACCTGTTCCACCAAACATGTTTGATTTTGATCTCAGTGTACTAGCATGTACTGGCTATCACAATACCTGTGTGAACCGTGAATTCAGCCTTGCAAGAAACGGCCCCGGCCAAATTCCTGACTGTGCAGGTGTATACGCCGGAATGTTCTGGATGGGCGTTGAGGATGACCAAGGAGTACTCCGGCTCATCGTAGACAAATGTGAAGCGGCTGCACTCCGACAGGAGAACGTCATCCTGCAAGCAGGTCAACACTAAATGCATTTGAATATGGACAGAATCACTTAGAATTTACAGCATTTAAATAGTAACTGCACCCTAAAATGTGTTTTTTGAGCTGTAAACTAAGTAACAGGACTGAACTGTGATAAGAGACTGCTGCTGTTAATGGCAAAATCAATTTTCATTTTATGGGCTGAAAATAGCTCTGCATGTCATTGTCTGTTTTTAAATCGCCCAGAGACCTGGCTGGCTTACGAGTGTACTTTTCCTGCAATAGTGTGTCATCAAATTTAAATGTTAACACAGGGATGGGCTGCACAGCTCCCATAGCCCCCGCCACTGATTGTGAATCTGATGTGCTGGGAGTTTGTTGAAACCACGCTCATTTCAGAATATCTGCTGATGGAATGTGAGTTGTCAGCAACATCTGCCTCTCACATTCACACTGGCCCCCTTCCTCACTCATTAACTCCTCCCCGACTCCCTCTGAGCCACTTGCCTACTTATAGCGTTTTTATTTTAATTGTAAAGCGGGTGGAGTCGGGCTCAAGGCTGGGGAGAAGTCATCTCTTCCTACCTTGTACCATAGAATGTCTGGGTCTGGTTTGCCTTCGACCACAACGGCTAAGCGAGACGTCTGGCCGATGTCGACATCCACATCCTCCATGATGGATTCAAACTTGGGCGGCACTACAGTCCCAGGAAGCAACAGCAAGACGCCACCAGAGAGTAAGTACAGCATGGACTAGATCGCCCGTGGCAACAATAAACAGTGTGCTCGCGCACATTTTATTCATAAAGCTTTAAAAAAAGAATCAAGACTTTGACCCTGCGCTCACGCGGACGACATAACACATGTGGCTTGCTGCTTATGGGCGCTCCTAGCTTGTGATTACTTGTCGCTGTGAATCTCCTCACTCTCACTGAAAATGAATGGCAGACGGTCAGTTTGTCTCACTGGTTTATCGTCCGTGTGAACGCAGGTTGAGAGCCGCTGGCCCGGATACAATGTGATTTATGTTCTCCTCTGACCTGCCAAGGCCAGCAGAAGAGTGCAAAGGTCGCTGCCAAACTGGTTGTTGGCGGTGACAACCAGCTGTCCCGCGTCCGCGGGCCGGATGCTGTGGAGAGTCAGGCAGTGCTGGTCGTCGTCCGGCATGCTCATCTCACACTGGCCCGCTCTGGTCACAAGCACCACTCCCCTCCTGGGAGAACACAAGGGAACAGGGTGATGCTCACAGCCCAGGACCAATCACAGCCCAGGACCAACACCGACTGAGAATTAGCCAGGATGTCGATTTATCGCATATCGGTATTAGCCGGTATTCGCCTCATTGAATGCAACCGGCCTATCGGTAGATAAGTGGCATGCACGGATGGCTGTGACCGATATGTATCTGTTGTCGCATCAATTCTGCCATGGCTAAATGTTGTGTTGATTATTAGTGGTCTGACTCGGACTGCAAGATGGGTAGCCTACCCAGCAGCAGATTCTAAGAAGATCCACTATAATAATACTATAATAATACTGTATCTCCCATAGAGCCACTTGCTCAAGAATCTGGCACGATGTAAGATGTGCACGCTATTTTGAGAAGTGCAAGAAAATATTGGTCGTGTGGGAGTATTTCACCAACATCGGTATCGGTCCAATTGTTATTTTAAACATCGGTACTGGCTCACAATCTCACATCTCACAATTGTTGCATCCTAATAATTAATACATTTTAAATATATACATAAATAAAAATGTAAGTTATAGTTTTTATATATACTGTTATTTAGTTATAAATAGTATGTTTTGATAAATAATAATAAATAATAAACTATTAACTAAACATAGCATTCAATACACATACAAATTCACACTACAATTAAACGACAACATGTGTAATGTGAGTGAATTAGCATAAATGCAGTTAAATTAAATCAATATGCAAATCTATTACAGTGTACTGACAGAGGCACTGACCTTTTCCATGTGATGACAGCTTGCACGTGATTGAGTGTGATGGTGATGTTCACAGGCTGGTTCTCCACCATGTACACGACGTCAGGCTTGTCCATGATAATCGGTGCCTTCCGCAAATAGGCACCTACAATATGTTTAACAATAGACATTAACTCCAGAAAGATAGAGACATTATTCAAGGGGCCTTAACAATTATTTCAGCAATGTTTTAGACAATACATAATTATACATAAACGTACATGGAATATTGATAATAAATTATCTTAAACATGTACAGTAAAATCATGTGAGCTAGAGATGGAACTTGTTTCGTAGAACAGAAGGAAGTGCTTTTAGGCTGAATACAGCAACTTTTAGCTAGCAGAGTTTGCTATATTTACATTGGTACAAGACTGCTGATTGGGGGAAATAGCATTTTTGACCTTTGCACTGTTGATACTCAGAATGAGTGCTGTTACAAATATAGCATTTTGACATGATCAAGCACAGTGTAGCATGAGCAAGCCAAGCATTGCTGTACCTCTGTCTATGAGCTGCACCAGGTCTGTGCAGGGTGATGGTTTACTGAAGGTTTTTCCAGTAGATGTTAGGACTCGGAAGGCATAGCGGATCTCCTTGGTCAGAGAGGTGACAGTGCAGCTGGTCTCCTTCAGGTTGGAGGCGATGATAGTCCATTGGATGGAGCCAAGAGGTTGTTGTTGGACCGCATACATCAAAGAACTGGCATCTGCAATAATGTTGTGTATTATTTGGTCGAAGCTACAATACAGTACTACTGTATTATTATTGTTATGCTAGTACGTCTAGCTGTCCAGCCATTGCCATTTGTCGTAATACACATTAGTCCCTTTGCTTTAATTACAGTAGTTTAAGTAAAGCATAACACACATTAGAAAATATATTATTATTATTATTATTATTATATGAATTAATTAAAAAATAATTAATTTTAAATTACAATTTAATATTATATAGAATTATGTATATTAACTGCCATACAGTACAATACATTATTTATGCATTCTTTATGTGAAAATGTGAAAAAGATGTGTAGCTCGTGATAATTGTATTGTTGTTTAAAACGAAAATACCCAATACATGTATACACACTTACATCTCAAATACATATATCTGCATATGTTGTTTGAAAAGGAGCAGGAAGAAGTAAAATACTTATATAGTCCTGCCCAACTTTCCATTCTTATGTTTACAAACAAATGTTCTACATGTTAAATATCCAGCTTCTTTACACAATTAAACACATAAATCATTTTGCATTGAGGTTAAGAAGTATTCTAGTCTTTATATCACCCTCAATAAACACAGTATTAAGCTCAGCTCATAATGTGGCCCCTACCTAAAGATGGGTCAAGTCTCTTAGGTCTCTTCCAGCTCAGAGAAATAGTTTTGCCTGTGATGGCCTCTACCACTGGAGGGCCATCAGGGGGGTCAGGAATCAAATCTGGAATAAATACATGAACATAGTGAACATGAGACAGAGACTGATAGCAGCTTCTATTATTTGAAGGTGATCTAATAGAAATGTAATGTATATTAATTAAAGGCAGGGTCAGTCATTCTTGCTAAACTCAAATCAAAACAGAATCGCTCCGCGTCCTCCACAGCAGCGCCTCACACGTCGATATGCATTGTGAAACAAAGCACAACAAGGCTTTATTGATACAAGCGGTGTTCGCCACTTTGTTTATGTTACTGTTTACAGAGCCAGGGCTGTGTAGTAGAATCAGATTGGTTTTTCAACAAGCACAGAGAACGGTAAGCTAGCGAAATGCAAGGAGATATTTGGTGAATTATTAAAGTATTAGCTTACATTTATCTTGCAATAGCTGACTTAACCTTTAAATAAGAACAAATATAGATGTGGCATCCCTACCTGTGATGTAGAGGTGTGCATAACAGGCCGCCTTGCCCACTTTGTTTGAGATGACACATTTGTAGACGCCTCCATGGGCGTGGCAGGCGCTCCGAATGACCAGACTGTGGACATCCCTGTCTGAAGAACAGACACGTCATTCCACAATGGATGTGAAACAGGACAAGTTGCGCCAAAAGCAGTTTGTAAAAGTGCATATGTATCCATGTACTGTCCCCCTAACATGTTGCTTTGATATTGTTGTGATATGATTAGACCATTATCTGTCTATATACTGTACATTAAGAAGAACTACAATAAGAATATCTTAGGAAACTACAAAACTATTTTCTACCAACTCTAAACAATTCAAATGTTAGCTATATATTAACCCACATTTACAGAGAGCTGTTTGTTTGTAAAATTAGGATATTCAAAAGAACTCCAGAACCCCAGAAATATACCCCAAAATGTTGTTGGTCCAGAAAACAACCAATAACATGTCTACTTCAATAACAGTGTTTGGGAACGCTCTGGATCATTTTACAGTCCTCACTGCCACTAGATGTGTTTAGAAGCTATTACGCTGAATCATTTTATGGTCTTCACTAACACTAGATGGTTAGAAGCTCTTATGCTAGATCATTTTATGGTCCTCACCAACACTAGATGTTTAGAAGCTCTTACACTATATCATTTTACGGTCCTCAATAACACTAGATGTTTAGAAGCTCTTACGCTGGATCATTTTATGGTCCTCACTAACAATAGATGTCAAGAAGCTCTTACCCTGGATCATTTTACGGTCCTCACTAACACTAGATGTTTAGAAGCTCTTACACTGGATAATTTTATGGTCCTCACTAACAATAGATGTTAAGAAGCTCTTACCCTGGATCATTTTATGGTCCTCACTAACAATAGATGTTAAGAAGCTCTTACCCTGGATCATTTTACGGTCCTCACTAACACTAGATGTTTAGAAGCTCTTACGCTGGATCATTTCATGGTCCTCACTAACAATAGATGTTTAGAAGCTCTTACCCTGGATCATTTTACGGTCCTCACTAACACTAGATGTTTAGAAGCTCTTACGCTGGATCATTTCA
>JAODUH010054605.1:0-18469 GCA_027564835.1 Typhlichthys subterraneus
AGATGTCTCCCTGCTCCAACACACCTGATTCAAATGAACAAAGTTAGAAGTGTGTATGTTAGAAGCCTGATAACGACCCATTCATTAGAATCAGGTGTGTTGGAGCAGGGAGACAGATCTGCAGTTTCCTGACTGATATTTGGAAACGGCATCTTAAATTAAGGATCCCCTAGGGTTAGGGTTAGGGTTAAACATGCAGGGCTGCGGCTCTCCAGGACCAGGGTTCCCTACCCCTGAGCTAGACCAGCACTACCCCAGCACTAACCAGTATGAACCAGCCTGGACCAGCATGGAATTCATGCTGGTTTATGCTGGATTTTTTAGCAGGGTATACATTTGATATGCTAATCTGATCTAGTAGGTGTTCCTCCCTCCTTCTAAACACCCATGCCTCCTTCCTTCTTCAGTCTACCCATCATGCCACACATAGGTTCCTCTCTAATGCCTTCCTCCATGCATCCATGGTGATATGGACAAGGTCATTTCCCCTGGCACAACACTTGCTATTGGCAATACTACTGACAACCTCATGCTCATGCACGCACACACACGCACACACACACAGATGCAGATCAGCTTCACCTAGCTGTGGAATATGTGAATGAGATGTAAATGTGTTTGCTGCGTTGCCATCACATGACCCTGCTCGGATCAAAGCATTCCCAGAGACCCCACTGGTCTCCTCACCACCACAACACGCACCTCTGCAGACGGATGCATTCCACGTGCACACGTGCACGACTATTAGTGTGCGTGGTTGGTGGAGTGGCTTTAGGCGTCCGTGCTAGCAGAGGTGCTGTATGAAGCAGCGTGCGCCTCCAGGATATAGCAGGGATATCTCACAGGCGCAGGTGAAAATCTCCTCTCTGGATTGGAATGGGGGCAGCGTAATGCGGTGTAGTGCCTGCAACCCAGGCTGTGACACCTGCTGTGGCCATTACAAGCCTCCTGAACACAGAGCTTATCACCAGTCTTTATGTGACATGACTTCAGACACATAAGGTTGCTCTTTTAATGTATTTTCTAGCACTGTATATACAAATGGCAGTATTGTAGCGTGTAAGATCTACAGTAGCATTTTAAGTATCTCAATGCTTCCCAGTTACAGAATACAGAATATAGTGTAAACAAGCAGAACTAATTTAGGAATAATTACTTTCTTCTTTTGGATCAGTCTGCCTCCTACTGGCCATATAATACTATTTTAAGTAGGTGAATTTTCATGTCATATAGTTCATGATAACGCAACAATGCGTTTTGATGAACAAGACAGTGTGAAGGAGTGCTATACCACACACCTCTGCGGTGCCTCAAAGATAGTGAAACAATTTTGAAGAATAGCAACTTTAAACTCTATAAAAATTGATCTGTTTGTCATGAACCAGACCCATTTGGGATTGTTCAGCCATGAAATCTTTGTGAAATGGGTGTATCAATCAGAAAAACAGACAGCCTGAGAGAGTGAAAGGCAATGGAGACAGTGTGTGTGTGTGACAGAGCGAAAAGAGAGCGGAGAAAAATATCACTTTAATTTAGTCATTGTCTTGACTTTCCTAAATCCCTTCTGGAAGAGAGCTTCAATAGCCAGCACACTCTAAACCAGCCCTCTCCCTGTCATGGCAGATATGAAAAGCCATTGGCACTTGTCACAACCTGCTGTTGTCCTGCTTTTGCCTCTGCTGACATCCATATTGGATAAAGGCGTTTTCTTAACCCCGCCATTAGCTGTAAAGGTGCCATGTGTAATTTTTGGAAATCAAAGCATTCCAAAACCAATTAAAATGATCAAGATAATGTTTAGAAATAACCCTATGGGTGTCCTGTTAAAGATGTTGATCTCCTGTGTTGCAGATATATTTATAGTAATTATCAGGCTAAATAGCTAGCCCCAGCCAGTCTTGTCTTGTAATACCACTTTATACCTCAAAAGGCAAGTTGAGTCATTATCTTCCAGTCTGCCCTCAGTTCAACATGAGAAGAAGAAAGCAGCCACCTTCACATTGTTGTTGGAAGCTCCTATTTACGAGTTCAGAACTTGTAAATACATGTCAAGTGTTAAGTGCATGGCCGGAGATCTATCACGCAGGCCAATTAGGAAGCAGCTTTAAAATAATCTGACGACCTATCAGAAACATTGTTATTGCTGATGTTATCTGAAAAGAGAAAGAACGGTAGGGGACTATTTATACCCTGTGGCATAATATGTTAAGAAACCACATTCACTATAATCTCCCTTTTGTGAAATAGCTTGTTAAAACATTGTCATACACATATTAATGTAGGACTACAACACGCTAGCATCCATGCATGCCATGTATTCCTCCATGTTTGAAGTGCCATCCCACATAACTCGGCAACTCGGGTATCATAAAAAAAATTTCCAGTTTTCCAGTGGCTATTATGACTTCGTTTGACCGTTCATGTGTCTGAAGTCGTAAATACGATATATCTGACATAAATACGACATATGCCTCACGTGAAGGCTGCATATGTATAACCTTTCAATATCGGGACCTGCTTCCCATTACTTAACTTATGACATACTAATATAATAATGTCCGTGAATCTGGTCATTACACCAACATTGTTCTAGTGAAATTAGACTATAGTTTGTTTATATACAGGACATAGTCATGGCCTAATGATCGCTGATATATTTCCAAAGTCCTGACATTCCAATGCACTGGATTAACTTTAAAGCTGACCTTGCACATTTTCTTCTGAATTAGTCAGTATCTTTAAATGCAACCGGGGCATAAACTATATAAACCGTATATAAACCCTCCATGACGTCACCCATAGATAGATTTTTGTTTGATGTAAAGTCGGACATTTTACCATTGGAGTCTATGGGGATTGACTCCCTTTTGCAGCTAGCCTCGAGTGGCCATTTGATGAACTACAACAGGGTTTGGCAATTCCGCGTTGTATTCATTTCTCAGCACCGGAGGTTCCCGCTTGTGCATAACGACCTTGGTTGGACAACTCAAAATGATTAAGTTTCTTGGAAACCATACTGTTCCATTGATTAGCCTATATTGTTTGGATGTGGCCACAATATCCTGGTGAAATGCTGCCCCATAATCGTTTGGAGCAGGTGGCCATTTAAAGACAAGGTTAGTCATTCTCGCGTTGAGCTCAAATAAAACCCATATCCCTATGCAGTGCTGCCTCACACATTGATACGCATTGTGAAGCAAAGCGTAGTACTACTACGGCATTGTTGTGAGAAGTGTTCACCTGGGCCTGGGCTGTGTAGAAGTACCAGGTCATTTTTTCACCATGTACAGAGATAGTGGGACAAAATATCTTACAATTAGCTTGTAATAGCTGACTATACCTTTAAGAAAACTCATGCTGTTACAGGAACAATGCGAAGCTTAGTATCAAACTTTGATTATAGATTTAGGGATATGTACTGTCCACTCTGCCATCTTTATTTTAATTGCTTGTAAAGGGTATTTTTAACCTTTCAACAATGAGAATGAAAAGCTTTTGGGGGTAAACTCTTTAGTTTAAAACCTTTTCATTAATATAAGGGATTATGGCCAAAACCAGCCCCCTCCCCCACTGCTTATACTGCAACCCGTGGATCCAGTTGCAGCGGGATCCCCCCCAGCTCCTCCTCATCTATCATCTTCCAGGATGAGAGAGAGAGAGAGAGAGAGAGAGAGAGAGAGAGCGAGAGAGAGAGGGAGAGAGAGAGAGAGAGAGATAGGGAGATTTGGAGATAGAAAAAAAAAACTACTTCCAATGTTATACATTTAACGGTGGCATTCAGACATTCTAAGGGAGTGGTTTTTTGTAATTCTCTAATAGATCCAAAAAGCAGACGAATAATTAAAAAACATTGTTATGATAATGAACACAAATACACACACAGATATAGGCCTATACATATTATTGTGCTCCGTGTGTTCACGGTTGAAATGTTTCAGATAGTAACAATGAGCTGGGGAGATTTGTTGTCATGAGGAGATGCAAGAGAAGAGTGAATACAAATATAGTAAATTGCTTAGAGTCGTTTCACCCAAACACATCTTAATTGGCGTGATCAATCAAAGGAACAATATCCAGTATCAGTAATCCATTCACTGTCAGATGATGACCTGGTCTGTGGTCAGACTCCCAGTCTGTCTCCTAGGGAGTGGGGACCAGGAGCTATGACCAGTGTGTCTGCTGTTTGAACTGGAAACCCAATTACTGTAGCATGAACGCTAGTTTAATTAGCCCTGTATGATAGGCTGCCCATCCATTATGCAGCTAATTGCCGTCCTATCAGACCAAATGAAACGTGCAATCTGGCTGTGAAGCCTGCGTCATCACACCAGATGATAGCGTTTTCTCTTGAATCATGAAAGCAGAAGACGAGTGAATGGCATTCTGTGTGTGTGTGTGTGTGTGTGTGTGTGTGTGATAGAGAGAGAGATGCTCATTCTCTATACCACAAAACAGGCAGGTTCAGTTTTTAATGCATCTGCTATTGGGCTGCTCTGGCTGCAGGTTTGATGTCATTGCGGTTGTGTGCAAGTTGTTTCTGAGTTCATATGTGTGTGTGTGTGTGTGCGCCCGTATGCGTTTAAGCGTGTGATACATTATGTGTGTTTCTATGTTTGCGTGTGTGTGTTACATGTGTGTTTCTGTGTTGGACTGATGCATGTACAGTATGATTGAGATATGGGACTAGTCATTTCAACCATTAGAACCCTATGGTTTGAAAAAGTAGCTATGGCAACGGCCAGGAGAAGTATGTATGTCCGTGTGTGTGTGGCAAGACCTGAACAGACCTTTGCACTTGATCCCTAAAAATGACTGTGGACCACACACACGCACGCACACATGCACGCACACATGCACACACACACACACACTCACACACACACACAACAATAATGTTTACTCCATCGATTCCTCCACCACAGGATTATGAGGCAGACTCAATGGCGTTGCAAGACATGTATTGAGCTACAATGGGCTTCAGTTGAAGCTCAGCAGCATACGTGCGCGTGCGTTCCTGGCTGGTCTCCTGTTGCAGTCTAGGCCAAGGAGTGACTGTACGGCAGCCCGTACGAACTAGAAGAGACCGTCATTATGCTGTTCATTGGAGCAGCAATATCTCTAACTGCTTGAGGACATTGGCTGCCTGAGCATAACCCATCTACATCTCTGTCAGTCTGCCTGCTGTCGGACAGACAGGCTGACTGACAGACAGACAGGCACAGACAGACAGACAGACAGGCAGTCTTTCAGTCTGCTTGCTGTCGGACAGGCAGACTGACAGACAGTCTGTCTGGGTGCCAGGCTGTTAGCTCTGCTGCATGTCTGTTTTTCTTTAAGTGTGTGTAGTGTGAGCGCATGAACATGTGTGCGCGTGTGTGTGTGTGTGTGTGTGTGTGTGAGCGTGCACATGCAGCACAAGCTGTACCTGGGTGATGTGAGCTCCAGGCAGTAGTGCAGGTAACGGCAGTATGTTTGTCATATTACCCTCTCTGCAAAACATATGACAGGTGCTGGTGATGGAGCCTAAACAATTGCAGTGTTTATTGGTTACATGCATTTCTTACTGAGTTCACCTGTTACAAACTCTTCACAGCCAGCACAACAGCAGTCAATATTATTAATACTAATAATAAACATAAACATAAACCCACAAGACCAAAAGCGCTACACTACAAAAAAGCACTCGAAACATAATACAATTAAATTAAATAGGGTACACTAGACCAGTGGTTCTCAAACTGGGGGTCGGGATCCCCATGGAGGATTGCGAGGCACAGATGATTTTCTGAAATTAAATAACATTTTAAAATTATTCAAAATGGCATAGTTTAGCCATAATTGTTAGTAGTAGTACAGTTTATACATTGCTTTGATGTATTCTGCTACTAGACTTTATTAAAATACTATCAAATAATAATATGGCTGTTATTCTTCTACCACCTCTGGGGATAGTGGTGGTCACGAGTCTATGGCATTGATATTTTGGGGGTCACGAGCTGAAAAGTTTGAGAACCCCTGCGACTAGACGAATAGAAAAAAAATGTCTTATGGAAAATCATGAAAGTTGAATATATTACATGTAAAAGATTAAAACGATGTAAAAGTTTAAAACGATGTGTTTTAAGAAGTTCTTCAATCTGTCAAGGGTAGGGGCATTTCATAATGCCTCAGGCAAGGCATTTCACACTCATTTGTCATGCTTCGACACAAAATACATTACTGAATATAGTATCTATATCTCCAAACTCAAGAATTAATTTTTCAGTTTAACCATAGTCTCTACCTTAACCTCTTTTCCACCAGTTGCTTTTAGTCACTAGGAGACAGAATGTTTGTTGATGCTCCTTCTTACCTTAATGCCTCCTCTGTTCCTCTATTATCCATGTTTTTCTTCTCTCCCTAATCCAGGGGTGTCCTTGTGGATAAGCATGGTGTGGATGGAGGATGTAAAACGCTTGGCAGTGGTTTGCTCTGAAAACAGGTAAGTGTTCTGAGTGAGGATATGGGAGGTTCTAGTGGGGGGTAAGTTCTGGCATATTGTATGATGAATGAATATGTGACTTGAAGGATCAATGAACAACGATTCACAGAGGTTGTACAAGGCCTCAGTCAAAAGTGACCATGTGGTCCGCACTGCACTGCAGCTGCAAAATAAGGATGAACCAAACACACAAAATTACTGGAAATGTACAGGAAAATCTACACCGTTTATCCACTGGGGCCAAGATTACACTTTAAAAAAGGACAAATTGCTTTAACTATAACTAATATAAGTGGTTTAGTTCAATTTAAAGTAGGGCCCATTATGGCAGACTTTAATCCACTGTGATTTTCTCTCTCAGCCCCATGTGCTAATCCAGGCACAGAGCGCCTCATCTACTGTGACAGCCAATGAAATCAAACCTGGCAACGCAGCCCAGCATCATTAGCAGATGCATTAAAAACACTCAACCTGCCTGTTGTGTGGTAGAGCACAGTGCATCTGTCACACACACATGCACTTGCATGCACACGCATGCACACACACATACACAGTCTCTCTCTTTGACTGTATTCATCTCTATATTAATCTCATCCAACAATATGATTTGTGTGTGTGTGTGTGTGTGTGTGTGTTGTCATTACTATCACATGTTGTGTTGCAGGTAATTGCAGCTATTAGTGCAGCAGATAGCATATGAGAGTGAGAGCATAGTATGGCTAATGAGCACATGAGGAGATAAATGAGACATGCTAGCAACAATGGATGCTGTTAGATGTGATGTGAAGCACAGTGACCCGCTCTCTGGTACTCAACGCAATGCCTGTAGCTGAGGTGCTTCTCCTCGCCTCTCCCTTGTCATACAGAATGTACACCTGCATTGCTAGGCCTTGACACCACATAGCACCCATCTTGATGCTAGATATATTCATCTGAATCATGGAAGATGATATTGGACTGTAACGCCGGTGAGTTTGGAGGTGGCTGAAGAAAAATGACTGGAAACAATGACAGAATCCATCCTCATTCGCTTATCCGTAGTCGGGTTGCGGGGGCAGCAGCTCCAGCAAGGGCCCAAACTTCCCTTTCCCGAGCCACATTAGCAAGCCCTGACTGGGGGATCCCGAGGCGTTCCCAGGCCAGTGTGGAGATATAATCTCTCCACCTAGTCCTGGGTCTTCCCCGAGGCCTCCTCCTAGCTGGACGTGCCTGGAACACCTCCCGGCCAATCTCCCGCTCCAATGTCCCCTCACTCGCGAACAAGACCCCGAGGTAGAGTACTCCTTCACTTGGGGTAAGGACTCATTCATGGCCTCAGATCATGTGGTGCTAATCCTCATCCCAGCCGTTTCACACTCGGCTGCGAACCGATCCAGTGAGTGCTGGAGATCACGGACCGATAATGCCATCAGGACCACATCATCTACAAAAAGCAGCGATGATATCCCAAGGCCACTGAATTGCAACCCCTCTCCACCATGACTACGCCTCGATAGCCTGACCATGAATATCACAAACAGGACTGGTGACAAAGCGGTCATACGCCATACTCCCTCTGGGCCTGGCTCCAGACGGGGGCCCTGGGCTTCCTTCGGGCAGGGTAACTTCTCCTCTTTTATGATTTTTCATGAAGGATCCATTCTTAGTCTGGCCCCTTCCTTGAGATCACTTTGCCTTGGGAGACCCAGGAGCACAAGGCTCCAGACAACATAGATCTCAGGATCACAGGGACCAGTGTTGGGCAGTACAGTAACTAGTTACTATTTTCAAAACAGTACAAATATTACAATTACTAATTGAAGTAACTAAAATTTACTGCGTTAAAATAGCAAGATTTCTGGTCCTAGCAAACTTATGGTAGGCTAATTGAACCAACCTCTCAATCATCTGGTTTGAGAGGCTGCAATGTTTTCACTTTGGCTGATTGTTGACTCTTAAGGTTAAATATTGTTCCAATAAAGAGGGTTCAATTCTAAAAGGAGCTGACAAGGCAGGGTAGTGAATGTGAAAGTAATATAGTAATGTAACTAGTAATGTAACTAATTACATTTAATACCCAGTAATAAGTAAATTAATATAATTATTTATGAAGGAGTAATAAGTAACTAGTAACTTCGTAGGTAGATAGAATAGAACAATAGAACAATAATCTGGGAAACTATTATCCAAGAATGCAACACCTGTTTTGAGTCTTTATTTATTTATATTTGATGGCAAATGCAGGTGCACGCATTTGTAGTGTGTGTGTGTGTGTGTGTGTGTGTGTGTGTGGGGGGGGGGTGAGATGATGTGCACCTGCAATTTTTTTCTATATGTTGAAATGAGATGATTTCATTTTCTAGTGGTTGAGTGTGTATCTGGTTGAGCGCCAGTCTGACAGATGTCACAACACACCACAGACCTCATTAGTGATTAGTGAAATTAAACGGTGACAGATACGTATCCACGGTGGAGTGCAAGGTTGAGTCTCCTTGTGATATTTTTTAATTATGATTTATGCGTGGTTGGTTGGTATACCTTTTTACTTATGCAGTTATGAGTTGAGTTCAAAGCCTTGATTGGCAGGAAACTGTCTCTTGAATCTCTCCAGGGATCAATTTGCAATCAGTGGCCCATATTAACATTGTAGAGCGGATGTAGCTTCAGTGAGGTTGAGACATACTGAGATATTAATTCCCTTCTGTATTGTTGCTCATAATGAACTTTGATTCTGTGCTGTACCAGAGGGGATTGGGGGGCCATTTAAAACCACTACCTAATTGTTCTTTTAAAAACCACGCCACTGTAGTATCTGCTGCGTATTCATCCCTAAATTCTCTCAGTTTGAATCACTGTCTTGTCTGTTTTGTCAGTTTAACTACTCTGGCTCTGGCTCTTACTTGAATCTGTCTGTCTACATGCCAGCCTGTCTGTCTGGCTGGAATGCATGCTGTCTCCCTAATTCAATTGCTATTAATGAATTGCCATGCGATGCGATGCAGTGCAGTCACGTCAAGTTTATTTCCATAGACTTTAATCCCATTAGTGTCTCAAAGAGCTGCAACATTCCACATGGAAACAACCACAGCTAATATCATCCCATTGGCAAAGGGAAATGAAAGAACCCTTTGTTTGAGGTGACTACAAACAGGAGTTTATAGATCAATGAATGAATGGATCTATATATTGGGGAGGGGATAACAATCAGTCAGCCATGACCAACGTGATGCGTGGGTCATGGCGATGCTTGGCCTCTTTCTTCAACAGGACTGATCACGGAGGAGCAGGTGTGGGATCCTCTGGCCAACTAGGCTGGCCTGGCAGACAGGGATACCGGTGATCAAAAGGCCTCATTAACATTTCAATCTGTCGCAGCAGAGATAAGACCATGACGGCCATTCTGAGACGCGTCCTGTCTGCCCTGGGCGGCCGGTAATGGCGGTGATATTTCAGTCACGCTATCACCATCTCCACGCATCCATCTTCAAATACCAGCTTTGTCTGTTTACCTTTACCTACTGAATGAACAATATACAGTCTCTTTCTCCCACCTTGTGTAACCAGACTAACTCGCCCAGCGTAACCGTCTTCAAGCACTGTCTGTTTGCATTGGTGTGTGTGCGCTGTGGCCGGTCAGGTGCCTTGGATTCACTCATCAGTGTTGGCTCAGAGTAGAGTAGTCTTACTTTATGCAGGTGGCTGTTTGTCGTCCTGCCACTCCCTGCCTGAGCACCCTTAACCGGACCCTTTAGCCGGGCGTCATCACACGCTCTCACCGTCGACCAACTCTCTGTGTCAGGCAAAGGAGCGTGTGTTCCTCTGCGGGCCGGAGGGAGTCAGTGGAACACACTGACACCACAAGCAAATTAGTTATTGAGCCACCTCCCCCCCCCTCCCCAGACACCAGATCACAGCTTCGTAATTGCTGGAATGAAGAGGAAGTGTGTCATAAATAGGTGGGGGTGGGGTTGGGGGGGGGTGGGGGGTGGGGGGGGGGGGGTTGTAGGAAGAAATAAAAACAGTGGGGGGGTAATGGGACTACATTGATGGGAAAGGAAGGAAGGAAGGCGTTATAGAGAAGAGAGTACAGTATCTCACCATGAATTGACAGATTGACTTACTGACTTTGGGATCTTTCAGGGATCTGGACAGTCTGACCCCTATTATAGACGGTTTCAGCACAACCTTTGTATAAGGTGCCATAATTAGTGACAGTTAATGATGGGCCAGGCACATACTGTAACCTTGGCAATGCACATACGTTCGTTAACACTGTCTATAGGAAACACTGATGACTGGAACTAGCTTATGAAGGTATCATTGATGCATAACCTCTGAGCACCTGTGACAGTGAAGTTGTACTTGTAGAAAGTAGTCACACGTGTGTCAGTAAATTTTAAATCACAGAGATAAATGTTTTAGTAGTTGCAAACTCCTACAAACATAACAATAGCAACATTGTCTCATTGATCGTCGTCAAATATGGACGTTTGTGCAAAGTATCTAAACATCTAATAATGATGAAAAACGAACTTGTCACAATATTAACGTAAATAACATAATTACATTTTTTATTAATATTTAGACAATTTTTTTCAATGGTGACAAAATGCTGTCATTGATGACAGAAATATTTGTCAATATTCGGACGCATTATATATTCGTCAGAATGCAGACGTTTTTCCCAACTTGTATATTTTCATTTAAATGGCAACGAAATTATTTGGTTTATGATGTACTGAAATATTTGTCAATATTCTGATGCATTATGAATTAGTCAAAATTAAGATGATTTTCTACCCAATATATTTTCGTTTCAATGTTGATGAAAATTTGTGGTTGATGTTGTAGACTGCAGAAATATTTGTCTATTTTCTGACGCATTATAAATTCGTCAGAACGCAGATGAAGAGGGAGAGGGGGGAAGAGAGGGCAGGGGGGAGAATTGGGCAATGTTCTTTTTTGGCCCATCTCAGGCTAGGAATGTCCCAGAAGCATATAACTTCAGCATGGGACCTTGTGCATTGTCAACAACTAGTGCATGTTTGGTGAAGATTGAACTATGTAAAATAGAAATCTTGTTGAGTTCGGCTTTAAACTTACACACATCAATAGGCAGTCATGAAATGGTGCCAAATCCTAAATACATATTATTGAAGGACATTCATTTGCCCAAATCAGGTCCACATCATTGGGCTGGTGCACCTGAATTGGGCAAAATTCTGTTAAAGCCTATCTCAGGCTAGAAACTTCAAAGAACAATCTAACTTTATGAAATGGCCCTCATAGGCATTGTCAACAACTGGTGCACGTTTGGTGAAGATATGACAAAGTAAATTTTTGCTTCAAGGCATGGGACTAAGGTTGAAAATGTTGTCACTACACAACTTTGAGCGATCTGCTCAAAACTTACACCATAGATTGGCAGTTAAGGATAGGTGCTAAATAATTAATTTCAGCATCCAATCTCATTCATGTTCTGAAATATTCAAATATATTATTTTGCTCACATCATTGGGCTGGTGCACCTGAATTGGACAATATTCTTGACCATTAAGGCGCAATTACATTTGGGCAAACCAATTCAGGTTCGCTTGCCTGGCCCCAGGAAAACTCTAGGAACGTGCAAATGCAGTGGTCACAATTGGGACGTGGGGATAAACATTTGGTTGTAATTTTGAGACCCTACCTAAAAAGGCCTAAAAAGGAAAGAATCTAGGGTTGCCCGATTCGGGTTCTTTCAGTTCTGTCAGTTCTCACAGTGCTTCTTGAAATGGGCACCAATACTTTTTTGGGGAAGGGGCCTCCCGGGTCCCCCGAACAGCGACAAGCCCCAAAATCGTCGGGGGTCCCCCGTACGCACCCTCCGAAGCACAGCCCTCTAGGTGGACCCCAAAGGAAAATTTGTGAAAAAGGCCTTACATTTTGACAAAATATTTACTCACTGTTTGCTATCTGCCCATTCCATATGCATGATAATAAAATAATCTAGTGTTTCTACAGTGCTGGCTCTGTAAATAGTAACACAATCAAAGTGGTGCAGACCGCACTCAACAATATTGTAGTCTTCACAATGTGTTTACTATGTGTGGGGCGCTGCTTTTGAGGGAGCACCCCATTGAAGGCAGAGGTTTTTGTTTTGATCAACCTCAAATATCAACAAACTTTCTCCAGAATGACTATGTCTTTAAATACAGTAACCATGAGTCAGTGCAGGTGAAGGGTTATCAAATGCCAGTTGATTGGTAAGTGAGGTGATTTAGCAAAATGCTTACTTTGACTACTTAAAGGTCTCGAAATGTGGAATCACCAGTAGTTTCCAGTAAGAATATGTGCCAGTAAGTTTGCAACATATAAGTTAAAGCATTTAGTGTGCAGCGGCATTAGTAACAATAAAAAATTTAGCTCTTGCTGTCATCTAGGCCTAATCTACTATACAATAGTACATCATTATGCCTATATACTTCTGGGTCTACACGATTTTCACTTTGAGAAAAATTAATGGCGTTTTCGATATTCTTCCCTACCACGGTCTGTGATTAACATAACAGATAGATCAAATAGCAGTACCTTGATCTTGCCAAATAGTGAGCCCACATGAAAACACATTTATAACCATTTATTAATGCTTTATAAAGTGTTTACAATCTAATTAATAATCTAATTGTAAATTATTTATAAAGCTTTCATGAGGGTAGACTTGTTGTAAAGTGGTATTAGTAACACTATGGCCTATGGAGACTTAACGGCAGATTCAAACAGTTGAAGTTATTGACTTGTGTTTGTATTAAGATTTGTGCACCTGCAATGGAGAATTTGAGAAGGTGTAACCTTAAGTTAAATGTTTTAATACGGGTGTGTAAATGCACAATTTGTAACTGTGTTATACTGTATGTAATACAAATCTGAGTTTCTAAATGTGTTAGTTGTAGATTAAGATTTATGCACTTGCAATGGAGAATTTGAGAAGGTGTAATTGTTGTGATGTTCTTGTTGGAGTTTTAA
This sequence comes from Typhlichthys subterraneus, assembly GCA_027564835.1. NCBI lineage: Eukaryota > Metazoa > Chordata > Actinopteri > Percopsiformes > Amblyopsidae > Typhlichthys > Typhlichthys subterraneus. The sequence continues at coordinate 13,466 of JAODUH010054605.1, forward strand.
ACTACTAAAGGATTTATCTCTGTGACTTCAAATATACTGACAAACATGTGTGATTGACTACTTTCTACATTTCCAGTCACTGATGCTCAGATGTTTTGCACATACTATAGCTACTATAGCTAATCACACCACTCTGTGTATGTGTGGGGGGTTGCATGTTTTTCCTGTTTATATGATCTTTCCTGAAGTGTGTGTGCGTGTGTGTGTGTGTGTGTGTGTGATAGAGAGAGAGAGAGAGAGAGAGAGATTTCTGTGTTTGTGGTAATTTACAGCGATTAAGCAATTCAGCGAAACCAGTGTCTGACCATCTCGGTTTCCAATCAATCTGGTTTGGGAAACAGTATCTGCCCTGCAGATATCTGGCCCAGGCAGGGGATCAATAGCTGGATTGAATGATTGAACACCACTAATCCAATTCACATTTGACTTAAATGTTTTCTGCTGCCCCAATTTACATCCCCCTGCTTCCTGACCTTGGTTAAGATGAATGCGTTATGGCAGACAGACAGTCAGGGGTGTTGGGCACTTTATTTCATTGTGATTGTGGAGAAAGTGCACACGTGGTTTAAATTCATGACTTTGTGCGACTGTGTAATTCAGGCCGTCCATTGAAGTGAGCGCTGTTGCAAATCACCTGTTTACTTTAGCAGAGTGCACTCCATGTGCTGTAGGCAGCATGTTTGAGTTCAGTCCTCTGTGATGTACGCCGCGGTGGTATGCTCGCTGTGCTCGCTGCAGCCAAACAAGCAGCAGATTTGCGTCCCAGAGACCCATAGGAGGAAACGCGTTGATGTGGGATTGATGGGGCTGTGAGTGTCGCCAGTGGCAGAAAATGGGAACCTCTGTTTTTATAGATATCGGTGCATGTGCACTACAAAAGGCCACTGATATTAAAATGCTGTTGATTTTGAGATGGAGAATTAAATCACCTACTGTAAGCGTTAAGATACCGGTATCTGCTGTTCAGCACTCTAACTCAGTACTATTTTCAAAAACAACCTCAATAACACCAGCCTCCTCTGAAGTCTCACTACGCCTAAAGGCTCAGTATATACACCATCCCCACATGACTGTTAACGCCCCGTACTCATCCTCCAACTCTGAGGGCTCAGGCTGTTTGAAGGACCCTTGGTGAAAAGAAACGAGATCCGGCAGGTGACCCAAGGGAAACACTCTGACAGGTTTAGGTTCATCCACAGGTATTATTAAATCCCTTACTGGAGTCCTCAAACAGGCAATGTGGCAGGCAGGCAGCCACCAGCTCAGAACACCGGAATCAGATATGTCAGGGAGCCACTTGATAAACAGCTGCAATACTGTGTGGTGATCCTGGCTAAACAGACGCTTTAAAGGTTTACTCAGCTATTGCAAGCTAAATGTAAGCTAAAACACTTTTGGTGAAATTCTACAAATATCTCCTTGCATATTTGCTAGCTTACCGTTCTCTGTGCGTGTTGAAAAAAGAACCTGATACTACAGCCCTGGCTCAGTAAATAGGAACATAAACAACATAAACAATATAAACAACGTGACAAACACCGCTCACAACAACAAAGCCGTACTACTACGCTTTGCTTCACAATGCAATTTGATGTGTGGAGCGGAGGCATATTGTATTGATTTGAGCTTGACTGTTCCATATACATTATCTTGTCATAGTCATCATCAATCCCTCAATTTCTTATTTCCTCTTCTTTGTGTTATTGTTCTATCCCACAAATGTATGTGTTACCTCCACCGTGTGTGTGTGTGTGTGTGTGAGAGAGAGCTCTTTAAAGGTAGGGTTAGTGATTCTAATCCAACACATTTTGTCAAATTCAGTGAGTATCTCCTCACCGACCTGCTGGCTGTCCATTCTGTGTGTGCGCTGAAAAATAATCAGGTGTTTCTACCCATTAGAGCCTGGGTAAATGTAGTGCTGACCTCTCCACACAACACTCTCCCAGCCTTGGCAATGTGGTTGCAGTGTGTAGGGCAGAGCCTCTGAGAGAGCACCCTGTAGCATTGAAGGGAGATGTGTATGTGTTTCTATGTTGAGTTCAACAATCAACAGTCTTTCTTAGAGTAATTGCACCTAGCCACCTATAATCCAGCTGTTTTCCGCTGATATTTGTTGCTACGGTGAACCACACGGCCGGCCGGCAGGAAGCAGTCTGCTGCCCAAACTACCCGGTCTTCCACCCCTCCCCTCCCCGTAAATGACTCCCCTGGGCTGGGGTTTTTGCGGCGCGTCATTGCTTTAATGAAATCAAGGCCAGCCACCTGCCCTGGCCGCCACAGAAGCACCACTTATTACAACGGAGCTTTTGTCTGCACGCACAAAGACACGGGAGATCTGTTCATACAGACGGGAGCTATCTGACAAGATGGAGGGCGTGGAGGTGGGGGGTGGGGGGCTGTAATTGAGTCTAGCGCAGGTCTGAGAATGGCTCGCACACAGGCTGGCTAAAGGTGAACGGGTCCACTCACATCCCACGCCAAAGGAAAAGGACATGGGGAAATACTGCAACATGAAAATAATCACACGTTTGCACACCCACAATGCATCACTCCTCATAGGATGTCACTGTGAGTGCGTGCATATGTGCGTGTGTATGTGTGCATCTAATAGAGGGAACGCTTCAATAACTACATCAGCTGCGCGAGGCAACTGGAGTCTGTTGGGAAATAAGACAGCGCTGGTTTTGTGTTGAGATTGATCAATACGTCCTCTGAATTACAAAACACAAACAGCCCAGCCTCGAGTTTAGCATCCGCTTGACGATGTTAGCCATAATAGAATTTGATGTGTGCGTGCTTTATGAGACAATAATACTCCAAGGCCTGTCATATTTTACCTTCATTGGTCATATCTACCTGCCTTTATGGTAGTAGATTGTCAAATATAATCTTATAAAATCACATGAATGATGAATATAGTGGCCGTGCCAAATGTAGTTGTAAAACCGTATTAGTTTCAAGGCTCATATTGGCCTGTTAGCATTAGGACAGAGAACGTATACAGCTACAATGTTTGGAAGGCAAACGCAATGGTTTCTTCCTCAAGGTAGGGAAACAAATAGCGAGACACAGAGGAGGAGAAAATAGGCAAACCTTCTCTCACCCGTGTCTATCAGTCTATATCTCTCGCTCTTAAACACTCACCCTCTCTTTCCCTCTGTTTATCTGCCCACTCTCCATTTCTGCATTCAATAAAGGCTCCATTGAGAAGCAGAAATAAAAACAGACGTGTCCTTTTCTCATTTCGCTGGAGGGGAAAGTACCGTGCATTGATCACTAAAAGGTCAGGCCGCTCTGAATCCCACCGAAACTCTGTTCTGGATACACACTTCCTTGCGCCATTCAGGGAGTCTATACTGGTCGCCATCCCGCTCTCATCAAGTCAGTTGTAATAGCCCCGCGGGGAGTGTTAGCTGCCCAGGTGTGGAGAATGTCAAGACATGCGCTTGGCCTTTTGATTGTAGTCAATATAAATGGAGGTCGGACATGTTGTGACTTAGGGACAAAACTGGTGTCTTTCCCCATTTACCGTGGCCTTTCGTTCCGCTGCTGTCCTGCTGTGTCTGTGTGTGTGTCCGCCTTGCTCTGTGGCACACAAGGACTTAAATTCAATGTGTGAACGTATACTTAAAGCGATGAATCACTTTAATGTGTAATATGTCATTAAATCCACAGCATGCACGCCATCATCTGAGTTTGAGTGTAGGCTACTTACTGCTTTTGCCTATGCAAGTTCCTGTTTATACCCAGCTCAGATCACCCATAAAACACATATTGTATTGCTTTCATCAATCGATGACAGTCCAACTAAAATATAGTATTTTTAGTTTTTCTTAGTAACTCAGAAATCAAACACATTTGCATATCACTACATAAAAAATAAATAAAATAAAGATCTGTTATTGTGGATCCATGTATTTGAAACAGCAAATAACAAAGTACGAGGAGGGATGTACAATACAAGCAGTGTTTCTTAAATGATCTGAGTCCAGTTATCCCTGAGCGACTGTCATCACTCAGGTTATCATGCATGGAGACACACAGACACACACAGACACTGAGGTGATAACATTACCCCTCATGCATACTATATGGTCATATGGCTGCCCTCTGTTTGTTTACAGAATCCCTCTCACTGCTGCAGATGAACTTTGTGATACATCCAAAACAAGAGAACAACAGACAGGTGTCTCTTTCACTGTCATCGTCACTATACACACACACACACACACACACACACACACACACACACACGCGCACACACACACACACACAGATAGTACGATGTGGAGCTTTGCCAAGTAAAACCTGTTTCCTCTGAAGATCCTCATGTTTATTCAGAGCTTATTTTCTTTGTGTTTTTTTTTCTGGCTGAGAATGATGGGCCCTTGTTGGCGCACCAGGGGACGAAGGCTGTGTTCCCGCTGAGGATGATGAGGATGAGCAGAGAGGAAGAGGGGAGAAGACAGGAGGAGAATATAGATGGGGCGGGTGAGACAAGAAGGTGTCTGCAGTCGGCAGCTCCCTGGATGACCTGCATGGGAGCACACTCACCACTTATATGAGGCACAGACTGGCAGAGAGGCAGAGAGGTGAGCTACAGGGAAAGACATGTTATTTATCTAGTGTGTGTGTGTGTGTGTGTGTGTGCTTGCATGCATGTGTGTGCGTGTGCATGTGTGCATGTATGTGTGTGTGTGTGTGTGTGTGTGCATCATGTTCAGCAGTATGAGCAAAGATTTATAAGGGAATAGGTTGATAGGTAATTGTGCTAATGGTGTAAGTAAATAAGTAAGTAAGTAAGTAAGTATGTAACATTTATTTATATAGCACCTTTCACAGATAAAATCACAAAGTGCTTCACAATGCTTCACATAAAAATGGATATATAAGTACAAAGACAACATTTTTACAGTAGACATACAGGACATAACGTGTCCCAACAACCCTAGTTTAATTAAAAGCCTGTTTAAATAACAGCGTCTTCAACTGTGTTTTAAAAGA
>JAODUH010054615.1:5719-18466 GCA_027564835.1 Typhlichthys subterraneus
GGGGTTGTGTCCTTGTGTTGTCAGGTGATGGTGGGGTGATGGTGGGGTTGTGTCCTTGTGTTGTCAGGTGATGGTGGGGTTGGTTTTGTCCTTCACGTCATCTTTCTTAGTCATTTTGCTAACAGAATAATCTCATAACCCTACATTTCCCAGCTGCACTTGTTCTGGTTGCCATTTGCTAAATAAAATGCCTTGCTGATCGGTTAGTCTGTTGTCCAAACTCACTTTTCCTCCAGCTAAGGGCCATCTTTACTAAAGGTTTGCATGAGTAAATACATGTGCAAACTTGATAGCACTTGCAAATAACACGTAAGATGATCTACTAATGTGCAAAAGTGTGCAAAAGGTGTCTACTTTGACCTTTACTTTACAACTTTAACCCTAAACAAACATGGTATTGTATAAGCAGAAATAAACAGTCCAGGTGTGTCATATTTAGACTTTAAATATTTGAATGATTCTGAAAATGTAGACGCTAGGTTTGTGAAATGGTGTCTCTTAAATGTGTCTGTGACTTTACAACCCTGCAGATAAAGAACCAGCCCCAAAACTAATCTATTCTACTGCATGTTAAGACTTAAAGGCCAGCTTAATGAAGCAAATTAAGTGTTTTCGTTGCAAAACGCCTGCCAGATGAGAGCGAGAGAGAGTTAGTGTGAGAGAGAGAGAGGCTATCTTAGTTTCCCAGGCAACGGTGACCACCAAAATTCCAGCATCGCCATAACGACGGGCGCGGTTCGGAGAGGTGAGAGAGAGTCTGTAAAGGCCGCCATGCCGCCATAACAACACGCTGACAACTTTGCTGGAGCAGCTGCTCACATTATCCTCCAGGATTTCACAATGGAGCATGTGAGTCCCCAGTGCCAGCACACATCCCCTAACGTAAGCCTCACAGAATGTTATCTACCGTACAGTATGTTGGCTAGTGCATCCATTAAAGTCGTTAAACATGAATAAGGTGTCTTAAGTTAGCCGATATTTCAATACAGACTGATTACACAGATATGTACAAAAGTATTCCATTTTTATTCAAATGGTTATTTTACCTTTTTACAAAGTGTGCTGGAAAAGCCCAGCGCTCTGCAAAAATCCCTTGTCTATATTGTTAATCTTGCATACTTTAGTTCAGCAAAAACATACCACTGAAACTAAGGCACACTGCATTATATTACACTTTCTTCATCAAAGACCAAGTGGATCGTAGATGGAAGTAACAGAAGTTGTAGTTCTTCCTCCGCCATATAGCTCCAAAAGTGAGTGCTTCAGAATGACACCCACAGCAAGGACACATTCAAACTCCTGGCTTTAAAACATCCTCATAAGAGCTCAACAACTGCATGCTCAGTGTGACTCAAAAGTGACTCAAAAGCTCAAACAACACAGTATATAGAACGGCGTACACCCCTGTGTAGTGCGTATGGGTGTTTATTAAAGTGTATATTATAGTATTTAGAAAGAGGGCAAGGAAAATCGAAAGGATGACCTCAAATGTCAACACCGATTGGGCCATTCAAAGACAAACAAACTCAAAGAACGAAACCTTTTTTTAACCATCTTGGTCAAACCTTGTGACTTCCTATGAAGTAAATTCATTTTTTTATTAATCCCCCCATGGAAATCAATGCTATATCCATGCGGCTGTTGCTGTATGACAGGAATAGAAAATAACAAAACAAACCATGATGGTACACTTTATCCACCACCTTGTTTGCTCTCCTTCAATTTACAACATCCTCAGCTCTATTTGATCTTCAACTGAGTGTGTGACTGGAGTGATGGGAAAACAAATGAGGTAGTGAGGTGTATCGATGCACATGCACACACACACACACACACACAGACACACACACACGTAGAGAGAATTAATTTCCAAACATGCATTTTATTATTACAAATGCTGAATATATGTTATATTTCTAATCTTACTGTAAGGCATTTTCTGTGTAATCTGTGAGAGAGGGGTTCGCGTCCTGGGTGGGACAGCCTGTTACATCTGCTTCTGGGACTTTAACGCATGTTGCATTAGCAAGGGGGTTAAAAACCTGTTGGCCATATATCTGCTGCTAGAATGGTCTTACAGAGCCAGCCTTCATTTGCGTAAAGTCTGGGACACAATGCTGGCTAACTGCATCAAGATTAGGGCTGGGTATCGCCACTTATTTCCAGAATCGATATGATTCCGATTCACAGGTCCAACATCGATTTTAATTTCAATTTGATCTAATGTCGATTCAGTTAGGGATATTTCAGGTACACCAATTTTGCATCATGAACAAAATGCTTGCAACCTACAGTACATTTGTGCAATAGACTAATCTAATTAAACATTCCCCAGGTCAAATTGACCCAGTACCAATATTGCTGTTCCTGAGAAACCAACATAACAGGAATGTATGTATGCTTAAATTTATTGGAAAACTAAATGACAAGTCTGGTTTGCAGGTGCTGTAAATCTGTTAAATAAGTTGGCTGTGGTTACTGCTAAAAAATGGAGACTGAAATTAGTACATAAAGCACTTGACAGGTAGGTGTGTGCTCTCACTGCACTCCCCTTGGCCACTCCCTCTCACAGCTGACAGCCATGCCTAACTCCTCCCCCTTCCCATCAGGTGCTCCTCATCACTCATGGATAAGTCTATATAGGACTCTGATAACTGTATGTTTTGCTTGTTTACCTGTTAAAGAATAGCTCTGTTCATTGCCAAACGTGTCTTTTTGAGTTGTGCCCTGTGGTCTGGACTGTTGCTGGGTTTTTGTTTTAGTTTTCAACAAATGTTCTCTCCTGGTGAGATTACCTTTAGTTTAATTAAATAAAGCATTCTGACGACTCTGCTGCGCTTGGGCCCAATTCCTGCATAGTCTTGACACACACACACACACACACACGCATGTACACACCAGATTGTACTTCCTAGAAAAGAGTGGAAATGCAACTGCTTAGGACATTTCTTGGAAAAGACCAAGCAATTATGCACTGTAGCCTAGTAATTCTAGGTAAAATGGAGAAATGGCTGCACCCACCTGTTCATTTATCATGCTGTATTTCTAAGAAATAAATAACCAATGGCATTGGTAGTTACAAAACCATAATTACAAAAACATGTAATGGGTAAGTACTGTTTGGTTTGATAAACTGCAAAAATAAATATTCTCTTGGAAACGGCACCAACATTTTTAATTTCTGAAAGGCAAAAATTCAAGATCAGTGGTATGCAGATAACTGTAAAATTGGAGAAAAACATATATAATCATAATTTATTGGCCCTGTAAATGGAAACATAAAGACACAACAATATCCCAGCTTTGACAATGGGTGTGCAATGTGGGTGGGGTGGGGTGCAGACCTTCTCAGGGAGATCCTCATGGCATTGAAGGGAGAGTTGTTTTTGTTTTCATTGAGCTAAAATATCAACAATCTTTCTGCAACATCGCTGGCTCCACCTTTAATGGGAAACACTGGGAACTGCCGCCAGTTTATCTGGCTTGTCCTCATGTGAGAACTGGAAGAGGACAGTGAGCTGTATAATGTAAAGGCAAAGACGTTGACAGTAACAAGATGGAGCACTGTAATGCAGTTCAATGGAATGCTTCCGGAATCTTCAGCCAGTGTGTCACTAAAGACATTTTGCTGAGGAGGCTGACTTATATGCAAAATACAGAGTTTGCTGCAGAAATACTGTTGTGACATTGATTGGAGGTAATGTAATATACTCAAAATATCCACTAATGCCCCCAGAGAGCCACAATAGGCAATATTATGGTGAAATCTGGGGACCTTGCCATAGTATACAACTCCTTTTCTAGGAAATTATTATGAACATAGAGAGGGAATCTGAAGTGTTAACAAAAACAACAATTTGTTACATGGTGTAAACAAACTATACTTATCAGGAAGCAAAATGACACATTCAACTATTGAAATACTTTATATAGAAAAAAATAATACATAATAATAAAACATAACACAGATTAAATCAAATGTATGAATGCACGTCGCATACATGCTCACATAAAAAATGTTTCACTTTCTTGCCGATCTCAGCAGGGGGGTGGCTGGGTCACAGAGGACTCATCAGTTCCAGAATTTTCTTCACGTAAGCAGTTTCACTTAGATATACACGCGCACGTTGAGCGTGCCTCTGCTCCCGCAAACGCAAGCAAAGATTCCCATTACACATTAGCGGCACGTACGTGAGTGACTTAGGAAGACAATCCCTTCTCCAGAGAATAATTTTTCATTTTCTCTCTGCTTTAATTTGCCATGTTGTTATATAGCCTATAAAACAATACACACAGTAGCAGCCACAATACCGTCAGCTGCCTCTGGAGAGTGCTGTTCTGATTGCAGAAATACACAAAACATATACTCCCTTCTAGCAATGACCAGGTTCCTGGGCCCAACCGGAGCACTTTTATCTACATCCTGGGCTTGTCGTCTTGCACCTCCGTCGCTCAGCACATTGTCGACTACTTTGTGTGGTGGAATGAGCTTCCTGCAGCAGTCAGAACGGCAGACTCACTACCTATCCTCCTCAAGAGATTTAAGACCCACCTCATCAAAGTTCACCTTGGTTTCTCGGCCACTGACCTTTCTACCGCTCCTCGCTACACACGGTAGCTGAAATTCCCTTTTAGAATTATGTATCTTCCGCCGCTATTTTCCATCTCTATCTCATACTCTTAGTTCAGCTCTTAGAGAATATAGAACTTTGCAGATATTTAGGATGTTAACCGTTATTGAAAAATTTACTTATTTATTGTAAGTAGCTTCGGATAATAAATAATAAATGCGAAATTCCGTACATGTACAGAATATATACTGCATCCATCACTGTCTGGGCTAAAGGGTGTTTGTGATCCCTAGTAATGGGATCCAACAGTCCACTACCTTTATCTCTTTCTATATTTCTCTCTCTTTAGGTTTTTAGGGGCAAGATAATAACGTATAGTGGTCTGGCTCCTAGCCAGAAGGTTGTGGGCATAGAGAGTGATAGTAACTAAGTACAAATACGTTGTTTCTTAAGGAGAGCTTTAAAGGTATCTGGTATCAGGTATTTCTTACCTCTTATATTTTAATACAAATATATCAAACATGTTTACATTTTTCAAAACAGTCTCTTTACATTAAATTTTTCTTAATTTGAAGGAAATTATCGATTACAGTATTTAAAATTTGCATCATTGCACGCCGTTTAAGATTAAGACAGATTTCAACCTAAATTAATGGGACAATAGCACATTTAAAAGTTACTTTGGTGTAACCATCAGTGCAAATAGCGCACGACAGATAAAACAAAACAAATAAGACGATGTAAAAGTCGTAACAAGACAAAACATTTAAGGGAGAAAAGGTGTCTATTGAACGAATGTGTAATGTCTGTGACACAGGCAGAACTAGCATGGCTAAAACCTGAAAATTTATATATAAAACAGATTTTTAAAAAGTATTATCATATATATACAGTGTATATATATATATATATATATATATGATCTGGCCAGTGCTGCTATATAAATGTTTTGTCGCCTATGGAACAGTTACTTTTATATCGCTTTCTTTTACATTTTGGGAGTAAAAACCTTTTTCTAGAAGGCAAAAGCTGAAATCAACTGTGTAAAGTGAGGGTGTCGTCTTTGAAAATGGAGCCAGTTATCCTCTATAACTGTCTGGTATAGCTACAGTCAGGGACTGGGTTAAGTGACTCACCGATCAACCTTCTTGAGCATTTAACAATTTGGTTTCATACAGTTTCTGTTTTTTAAAGACCGTTTTGCAAACCATGATGCCCAGGAACATTGCCGACTGAGCAGATTCATGAAACAGACTCAAGATGTTTTCCCGCCATGTATGAAGTCATCAGCTCTAAGGACAATTCTTGATACATGCATTGTATTATGTGCCAACATAAAACCACAAGCTTCTATTTGAATTATATAATATTGTTAATATTATATTTATATGACATGAGAGGTTTCGTTCACCCTACATCTTATCTTTGAGCAAGATGATCTATCTGCCTTATCTGCTGTGGTAATTGTAGTCACTGTAAGTGACGTTTAATAACAGCATCTGTTAATTGTAACTGTGTAAACCCTTTCTTCATGAGAGTGATTCTTCTACAGATTGATTAGGAAAATAATCATAAGGTGCAGTCCCATTAAGGCTATTATGCTTGCAGTTGATATCCTTTCATTAGGAAATAAAAGCATGAATATGGAAACAAACATATTTAGAGTTCATTAGTTTGCAAATTAACAAATATTGGGAGTGGCTCCAGACATAATTACATTTCCTTCCATATATGCTATGATTCTATGTAAATCACATTGTTCACACTAATTTATGAAAGGATATAATGTAGAAATTAAGTATATTGTCTATAATTATTTAGAACAATTCTGAAGCTACTTGTTTTCAGCATATCTTTTTAAAAAATCACTATGAGCATGATAACGGAACAGAAGAATGAATATAGGAAATGGGAGGGTTGAATGAACAAGAATGACACTATCACATACATGGATATTCCAAACCAGAGTTCTTAACAGGAGGAAGGGGCACTATTCAAGCTCAATGCTATCTATCAAAAATCTAAAAATAGAGAGCTGCCACTCAGCTGTAACACAAAAACATACTCACTCCCTGCAAGGACACAACGGAGCTTAACACAGTAGAGAACAAAACAGAAACAGAGAGGATCACATGAATGGAGAATGAACGGATAAAGGTGCATTCATTCATAAATTTAGTAGCATGAACACGTTCAACCATTATCATGGGTACAATAGACTCTGCCACCGACACAAATGGAATCTATTTCTCTAGCTAGCTCGTGATTAATACTCTGATATTTTACCACACACAATCTATTCACTTTGCAGTCAAGTGAATCTAGGGCATGCAAGGCAAAGAGTCCTAAATCGAAGGAGAATTTAACATGTCACCATGTTAGCAGGGGAAGCCAAGTCATAACTCAGAATGTGTATGAACCAAGGTACACATAAAGAAAAACAATGTAAGGCTGTATGACAACCCGGACAAAGTATTCGTTTATCAACAAACTCTTCTTCAAATACCGCACAGTAAAAACCCTGGAAAATATCACTCAAGTTCACATGACATAACATTACAGTATACATACAGTTCACATGAAAACTCCTAATGTGCATGCTGGGAAACATCTTTCCTCTATTATCATGACTGTTTATGTATTGTATCTTATTATTAACTGCTTCATTATCTTATTGCAATGACACATTTTGTCTTCCAGTAGTATTTAAGATTCATGAGTTCATATTTTATTAATCTAATAATAATCTAAATGAACATAACGTAAATATGACACCATATCACTTGTTAACATTGAACCTGTTTTGTGATGATATCAAATCAGAAATCTATATGTATATATATATATATATGTGTATATGTATATGTATATATATATGTGTATATGTATATATATGTATATGTATATGTATATATGTATGTATGTGTATATGTATGTATATATATATATATATATATATATATATATATATTTATGTGTGTGTGTGTGTATATATATATATATATATTTATATATGTGTGTGTATGTATGTATATATACAGTATCTCACTAAAGTGAGTATACCCTTCACATATTTGCAAATATGTGAGCATATCTTTTCATGTGACAACAATGAATGAAATTACACTTTTCTGCAGACGTTTGTTGTTAGACTTCTGTGCTACTCATGGACTGTCTATAACAAACACTCTGTTCGAACATAAGGATAATCTGGATCATCTGATCTGAGGCCGCATGCTTTGGACACTCGGGTGAAGAGAGGGGCAGAGCTGGCTACCGACCACCATCTGGTGGTGATTTGGGTCAAGGGGTGGGGGAAGACTCTGGACAGACCTGGTAAGCCCAAACGGGTAGTTTGGGTGATCTGGGAAAGTCTGGAGGGAGGCCCCTGTCCATGAGACCTTCAACTCACACTTCCGGCGGAGCTTCTCTTGCATCCCTGTGGAGGTTGGGGACATTGAACCTGGGCTAGGGGTTAGGTTTAAAGTAAAACACAGTAACTTGTAAAAGATACTGAGGAGGGCACTGGCTCAGGAAACCAAAATTCTAACTCAAAATGAATAATATGAATAAAAAAACCTAGAGACCATCCTGGGGACAGGATGGTCTCTAGGTTTTTTTATTCATATTAGAATGAATCATATTAGGTTCATAAACCCAAAATTCCAACTAAATATATCTATAAACTAGCTAATATGGAGTTCCTCTAGGGAATGAGTCCTTACCTCAAGTGAAAAAGTTCAAGTACCTCGGAGTCTTTTTCGGGAGTGAGTGGACATTGGAGAGGGAGATTTGCTGGAGAATCGGAGCAGCGGGTGCGGTATTACTTTACCGCACCGTTGTGATGAAAAGAGAGCTGAGTCGGAAGGCAAAGCTCTCGATCTTCTGGGCAATTTTTGTTCATACCCTCACCTATGGTCAAAAAGGTTGGGTCATGACAGGCATGATGAGATCACAGGTACAAGCGGCCGAAATGTGTTTTCTCAGGAGGGTGGCGGGCATCTGTCTCCCTTAGATATAGGGTGAGAAGCTCGGCCAGCCGTGATGAACTCGGAGTAGAGCTGCTGCTGCTTTGTGTCAAAAGGAGCCAGTTGAGGTGGTACAGGCCTTACCAGATGGTAAAGATGCCCCCTGGGCGCCTTCCTAGGGAGGTGGTCCAGGCACGTCCAGCTGGGAAGAGGCCTCGGGGAAGACCCAGGACTATCTCCACATTGGCCTGTGAACGCCCCTGGATCCGTCAGTCATAGCTGGATAATGTGGCTCGGGAAAGGGAAGTTTGAGGTCCCCTTGCTGGAGCTGCTGCCCTCACGACCTGACTCCGGATAAGCGGGTGAAGATGGTTGGATGTCCTCATGTCCTCCTTTTCCTCGATGCTATTCTTCATAAAACAAAGCTTAAACAAAGTTCTGTCTGCATTTTGCTTATAGCAACGTTTATCGGCCCATCCAGTTTTGCACGTACCTCAGCGGAATTTTGTGCCGTGGAGGTACGCGCAAATGTTGGTGGGTTCAACCTACCGCTTGGGCGCAGCTATTGCCACCGGTAATGTGAATGCCACTTTAGAATTTACCATGTTGTGTCCTATGCATTATTTTGGTCTGTGATGCTGGTGCACTCAGTGATATCTAATCGCAGAAAGTCATATTCTTATTATTGTATTTTTAATGACCTGCAGAATCCCTGGATGGATCACGATCATGATTTGTTGCAAGAAAAATATATAAATATATGAACTATGTTCATATAAATACACCTTTACTGTCATTGCTTCAGAAAGTTTTGCACTGTGCAAATCTTAAGTGTACAGTCAGCTAGCCAGGCAGCAGTAGCCTTGCTAACCCGTTAGCTAGTTCCAGACGGTACAGCACACAATTTTAATTAAGGTCTTTCTCACAATGACTAAATTAAAAGTAATATATCTGGGATAGAAATAGTCACAATTCTTTTAATAAAGGTTACGTTTTGTGAAAACGAATGATAGGTTTGCTTTAAACATAATTTAAAAGAGTATCTTACCTTGTTCAAGCTAGCAGTTCACGCCATGCGTTTCAGTTTACTGTCGTTAATCGCTGATGAATGACAGGAGAATGACCAGGGGTCGACTGAAGAATGACAGGATGACGACTTGGGAATGACCAGGGGATGACTGAGGAATGAGGAAGACGACTGATACTGATGTTTGACAAGGGGAGAGCTGGAGGAGTGACGTTGACGAAGGGAGGGGTGACATTTGACTGGGGAATGGGTGATGTTTGAGGAGGAGGACGGACGGGAAAGTTCCTAATATGGATGCTGTGCTCTGCCTGTTTTTCAGGTATTGTATATCTGTTAATAGGTTACGATTACTGCTTAAAATAAATCTAACAACAAAAATGTGTAAAGCACTGCACCAGAGTGATAATGCTAACAGCAAATGAATATCGACTTACTCACTTCTGGAAAATCGGTCTCTAACTTAAACAGGTCTAATAGAGAGCCGAAGTCACAACACATTATAGGACCATATTTGGAAAAAATATGTATGGTAGTCAATGCGAGAATACAATTATTTTTAGGTACCGTTTGATACGAGAATTTTCTTTTAGTCAAACATTATATACTTTGTGTCACAAAGCAAACGGGATCTAAAAATGTTATTCTCGTCGTTTACTACAATACATATTTTTTGGAATTTAGGTCCCATAATGCGGATGTGACTGGCTCTCTATTACACTGGTCAACATTGAAATCGATACTGACTTAAAATGGCCCTAATCTGTAATGTCTTGGTGTGCTGAACACAAATATAATCATGAAAATGTTTTATTGGCTCACATTTTGAAGATATTTCATAGTATTATTAATCCCTTTAACAAATATCATCTAAACATTCTCACATTCAATCTTTCTGTTTTCTTTTCTTTGTTTTGAAGGTAGCAACGCCACACTGCAGTGCCAAAGAACTTGACGAGAAGCCAGCCATTTTAATCCAGACTCTCCAGAAGAGTGAGCTGTCCCATCAGAATTCTCTGCGGAAACGAAACTCCATGCGACGCAGCAACTCCATACGTAAAGGAGGCACAGCCAGTGGAGGATTGCGACGTAATAACTCTGCACTCGCTATTCCCAAGGTCCAGTTTTTTACTCCTACTGATGGTGGGCAGAATGCAAATGCTATCACCTGACATCTGTGCCACCTTGACCCTGCTGGTAAATGTGAGGATGGGGATTGCATATTGCTGGCTCAGTTGGCGCTAATTGTTAATTCTATTGCATTTCTTGAACTTATCTACAATCATTTGTAAGTTAAAACACATTTTGTCAATCACCAAATACCTACTTGCAACCCTATAGTTTACCATTCTCATGTATGTGCTGAAAAAAAAAACAATCTGGTACTTCTACTTAGCCCTGGTTATGTAAATAGGAATACAGATCGTGGTGCAGACCGCCCACAATAGCCTAGCCTTCGGAAATGCATTTCAAATGTGTGGGGCGGAGCTTCTAAGGGATCACCCTATCAAATTGAAGAGGTTTATATTTTAGTTTGAATGTAGCAACATTCTTGAGAATGAAAACAATATTTAAAAAATTACATTTCAAACCTCATGTTTTGGAAAGTATGTTTTTCTGTTAGCTAACATAGACATGCATAATACAGTATACCACATTTGATATCTCTGCAATATTGTTATTTACCCATGTGCCTCTAAGATTTATTTCTTTAAGTTTTTCATCATGCATTCATTCATGGATAATTTTTCCATCATTAAAAAGGACACAAATTACATAATTTAAGTGTCTAATAGTATAGAATATATAGGAAGAGACATTATATAGAGGAGACATGCCACTTAAAACCTTTGTGTTATCTTCGGGTCAATATAAAAAATATGGTTTCTTAAGATCTAATAACACCAAAATAACATTGATTAACATATAAAATAAATGACTACTTTCATTGGATTTTGGGTGTTTTATTCAATTTAATAACATGTCTTCCCAAATGAGAAAGACACTATTGTGTTTCACACACACACACACACGCACACACACACACACACACACAAAAGCCAGTACATACAGTGTTTTATTTACAGGCAAACCTTTGATGTGCCCTTCACTACAAAAACAAACACTTCTTGCTTGTTTTGTCTAAACTAGCTTGTTAGTATACAGTCTGAGCTTTTGCAACCTTTTAGGTTACGTTACACAAATCTGGCCCATATCTGAATTTTTCCCCAGAAGTGGTAGTTTTAGTTTTGTTGTTTTATTTTGTTCATTCCTTTGGCACCACTCTCGGTCTTCACCCTGGCTGTACTTATGTGCGAAAAGGGATGCTCAACCAATAAAAGTGCTCCACCGAACGTTTGGTGTATTTGTCAATGTGATGCGTTCCCCTAGACATGGGTTCTTAACTCATATACCTCCTTATCCAAGCTTAAGGCAGCAGAGTGATATATAGACACAGTCTCTACCTCAGACAGTATCCTTACCACCTGGAATACATAACAGGCCACCAGGTCAAAATGTAGACACAGGCTTGATGCAGCTTAACATCCAGTCGATGTTGGCAAGAAGTCATGGCAGTCAGTTATCATCCGCTTTAGGATACAAATTATATCCTATCAGTCTGTGTCATAAAAAGGACAAACATTTTTTTAAATTAAAAAGGCACCTTTCAGATGATACAACCAGGAAACACAGAAATTGCTCTACAAAACCCATTTCAGTTTCCATAAGCAATGTCTAGTTACACAGCATATCAATATGCAGCAATATGTCAGCCTCAGACTATCACTTTCTAATGAATATTCAATGCCTGCTACAGCTACCATGCAGTTGTTTTGCCTCAACAGCTATTGTATCAGTTGCAATCTGGAACTGTGCCGGCAACACCATACACATCTAACATCACAAACCAGGTCCCCGCGATCTGTCCACCAGACAGTATATCCCATCATATCCCAGTCGCTGCAGTACACTTATTCACTGGGTGCTGATGACCTCTCATGCCTGCCTGGTAACTAAGGAGTTGACAGGCAGAGCTGACGTCCTTGCGACCAAATCTCGCGAACAAGACCCAGAGGTACTTAAACTTAAACTAAAAGGGTAAGGACTCATTCCCCACCTGGAGTAGGCACTCCATCTGTTTCCGGCTGAGAACCATGGCCTCAGATTTAGCGGTGCTAATCCT